>JAULBR010083878.1:0-13463 GCA_032355825.1 Melanodrymia aurantiaca
TCGTTCTTGATTTTTGGTCCGGAGTCCGGTATAGACAGAATCCGGATTAGGCAGATATTTATATAACAGAGATGAACAGTTACTGGACGGGACTTTAGAAATAGACCGGTTTACACAGATATCCGGATTACACAGAATCCGGTTTAGACAAGAGTCCACTGTACATAATTTGATATTTGGGACGAGGCTTGCTGTATCCTTGGCTTTGGAGTATATACCCCTTCCCACACTAGAGCTGTTATGTACAATAATAAGTCCAAAAACAAAAGCAAGTAGAATTTCTATGTGTAGCAAAATCTCTTATTAGAAGGAGAAAAACTTGTCTGCATGATTTAACAAAATTAAATTAAATGGCTTTTTTTTATTATTTACATGTTGTGCTCCGTGCTTCTTGGTTGTCTTCACGTCTTTTTTTCTTCTGATTTTCAGGCTAGGATTGGAAAGAGATACTATTGAAAGAGAAAGTCGGGAGAAAGAAACTAAGATTCTGAACAACAACCGCGATCTGGATGAGTTGCGAGATCGGCTGGAACAGTCCGAGCGGCAGCGTCAGTCACAGGGACGAGAACTCGATGATCTGATGGCTTCTAGGGATGGTGTCGGCAAAAGTGTAAGACAAGCGTTCTGCTATTTCTACTTTTCACCAATAAGTCATGTGTAATAAATTAAAAGCACTGTTGAAAATTAGCCAATGCCTGACCTAAAAAGCAAATTTTTGAGATTTTTCTGAGGGGAAAATGAATTACTTAAGAGAAAAGTTTTGGTTTTTTACCTTTTAGTTTTAAGATTTTTTGACCAATTGCAAATATACTGATCTGAAAATATTTGTTCCCCACAAGTGAAATAAGTAAGTGATTTTGTTTGCATTAATTAGCATTGGGAGTGGGATGTAGTCCAGAGGTAGAATGTCTCCCTGTGGTGGGATGGGTCATGGGATCGATCCTCCACAGCACAAAACATTTTATGGGCTATTTTCCGTTCAAGCCAGTGATAGACGACTGGTTTATCAAATTCCATGGTGTGTGCTATCCTGTCTATAGGATAGTGCACAAAAGACCCCTTGCTGTTTTTCGGTAAGAGTAGCCCATGAAGCGGCAACACCGGGTTTCCCCTGTGACCATGTGTCAATATAGCCGCTGATCTATAATCAGTGACGTCGTTAAATAAAACAAATTTTACTTTCCAATAACTGCTTATGTATAATCGATGTGTTCCAGTGGCGTTAAACAAATCTTTTTAATTAGCAATTGTTTGTGTGTTGCAGGTGCATGATCTTGAGAAGTCGAAGCGTGCACTCGAGCAGCAGGTGGAGGAGCAGCGTACACAGATCGAGGAGCTGGAGGACGAGCTGCAGGGTACGGAGGATGCCAAACTGAGGCTGGAGGTCAACATGCAGGCGCTGAAAGCACAGTACGATCGCGACATGCAGGGTCGGGAAGATCTGGTCGAGGACGCAAAGAAAGGTCTCTTTAGACAGGTTCGTTGAAATCCCTGTATGCCAGTCCTATGCACTATGCATACTAGAATTGCTTGAGCATACCCTATGCATACTAGAATAGCTTGATCATTGAAATCCTTATGTACAAACCATGCGCATACTAGAATTACTAGAACATTGGAAAAAACCATATGTACAAACCCTATGCATACTAGAATTGTTGTACAACATTGAAATCTCTATGTACAATACATCTGAGGTTCGATAGGTTGACAGATTGATCCTCCTCGGTGGATCTGTTAAGTTATTTCCCGTTCCAACCAGTGATCCACAACTGGTCCATCAAAGGCTGTGTGTGTATTATCCTGTCTGTGAGAAAGTGCATATAAAAGATCCATGGCTGTTATTTGAGGAGTAGCCTATAAGGTGGCCGCAGGTTTCCTCTGTTACCAAGTGTTGATATAACCGTGTGTTTGACATCCAATAACCGCTAATTGGTAATCAATGTGTTCCAATGGTGTCTTTAAACAAACACTTTATCTTTATCAGTGTACAAAAGTTCTTCTTAAAGTCCATTTCCATTAAGAGGCATTCTCTACTTTCGAGATGTTAATTGTTGAATATTTCAAAATGAATGAATGAATATTTTAAGACACCCCAGCACGAAACATATATCTGCTTTTGGGTGTCAGAACATGATAAACGACAATAAAATATAAAATGTTTTCAGCTACGCGAGATGGAAGCTGAACTCGAAGACGAACGCAAACAGCGTGCTCTAGCGGTGAGTGCGAGGAACAAACTGATCGGTGATCTGAAGGAGATGGAAGGTCAGCTGGAGATGGCCAACAAGGTGAAGGAGGACGCCGTCAAGCAGTACAAACGCATCCAGGCACAGATGAAGGAATTCCAGCGGGAGTTGGACGATGCCAGGGTTTCGCGAGACGAAATGTCACAGTCGTTTAAAGACAACGAGAAGAAGATCAAGAACCTGGAAGCCGAACTGCTGAGGTTGCAAGAAGAGCTTGCGGCGTCTGAACGCGCTAGACGTGCTGCTGAAAACGATCGCGACGAACTTGCAGAAGAAATAACTGGATTTGCAAATGCTAAGTAAGTTTTCCTGAACATTTTTTTTACTGGATTTGATGCATGGTTTTTGAACAACTGAAGGCACCATGACACTATCATGTGACCATGCCAAGTGTATAGTCGCGCTAGAAAAGAGTCCTTTCCTTTCATCGACACAGTGAGAATACAGAGTAGATCACGGGCCATTATTTGCTGCATAGTTTATAACTGTGATCCTTGCTCTGCATTAGCCTTCAAAAAATTGTATTTGCTGCTAATATTTTAAATGCATATTGAGGATACATTAATGTGCTCATTCGCAAATAGCGGTAAACATAAAACCTTCAAATTTAACAGGTGCTGATTTTGATGTAGTGTAGTTCTATAATTTTGTGGTCAATCTATGATGATTTTCAGCATGTGAGTTCCTCATATTGTATATTTGACAAAACAAGACGTGTTATAATTCTAACAAAGTTTGTTGTACTTTTTTATTAAATATTTTACAAGTTTATATAACAAACCGTAAATAAACTGAATGGTGGTGTGACTGCCTATAAGTTGTGCTAGATACAATGGCTGACTTGTGTTGTGTGTTTTTGTGAAGGCTGATTCTGATTGAGGAGAAGCGTCGTCTGGACTCGCGTATCAGTGAACTGGAAGATGAACTGGAGGATGAAAACACCAATGCCGAGATGGCCGCAGACAAGGCACGCAAAGCAGGATTGGCGGTATGTTACTTTTAAATAGTTTACAAGCAAGCATTCAACAGTTTAGTTTGATTGTGAGATTATGTTGTAATATGAATAATGGCAAAGCAGGATTGGCAATATGTATGTTAGTTTTAAATAGTTTACAAGCGAGCATTCAACAGTTTGATTGTGAAATTATGTTGTAATATGAATAATTATACTGCCATTCTTTTATAATATGTGAAGCATAACATTAAGATGTGTTTTTCTCTCAGGTAGTTTATAAAGATTCTTAAATTATTAAGATATTGGGAATATAAAATATTGCACTAAAAATTAGAATATGACTAAATGTATTGTTACACCCGTGCCCTGTGATTATAAAACTTTAATTCTCGCACTTGGTGTGGACTCCTTTAACACCTTGTCCTAACTAAAAAGTTATATAATCATGGAGCCCAAATGATCACATTTACATAGGTGTTAACTGTCAGTCAAGAGACTGAATTCAGTCTCGGGATAAATTCTCATTTTTTAATGTAATTATAAATATAAGACCAAAACTTAAATTATAATGAATATTTTCAGTCATACAAATTCACTTTTGTTAACACCCATGCATTTAATGAAATTTTAAGTTTATTTCTGTTAATCCTATTTCACTTGTGATATTTCTAGATGGATCAAATGAGCACCGAGCTGTCATCCGAACGATCAGTCTCCCAGAAACTTGAGAATCAAAAATTGGCATTGGAGCGCCAGAACAAGGAATTCCGAGATAAACTAGCCGAACTGGAGGGACAGAGTCGGGCTCGAACAAAAGCAATTATCGCCGCTCTAGAGAGCAAGGTGGTGAACCTAGAGGAGCAGCTCGAAATCGAAGCCAAGTATGTTGACATTCAAAGAAAAGATGTTAACTGAGATAAGATTTTATATCAAATGTGCTAAGGCCAAGCAAAAGCATAGATATATACTGACATCCAAAAGAAACTATACAAAGACTACTGAAGAAAAACCAAAACATGTTGCATGTTCAAACGTTATGATTATATTCATGAGTCGTGTTTTGGCATGTTGTGAACAAAATTTCATATAACTGAATCTAAATATGTTATCTTGGTATAAGTTTCTTTTGGACGTCAGTATAGTTCCGATTTCCCCACTTAATTAATTTTACCTGCGCAATTCTACAAAGTTTTCTCTGCCGAAGTATTACTTTCAACAGACGGATAACCTACCTGAAATCTATTTTGGAGAATTGTTATAGCATTTTTAATTCTTTCAGGGAACGTTCCATGCTGCAACGCACAAGTCGTAAATTGGAGAAGAAGCTGAAAGAACTTGTACTGCAAGCCGAAGATGAACGTCGCCATGCCGACCAGTACAAGGAACAGGTAGCTGATGATTTAACTTCATCATGGGGACTGATAGTGATGATTTCACCTTTATACTGTTCCTCTTTGTTCAATCTCCAGGCTTGTATAAAACCCTGGGATCATTGTTTTTAAACCGGCCTCCTTGGTGTAGTGGTTAACTCTTCTGACTACAGGCTGGTAGGAATAGTGTTAGAATCCCACACATGGATCTCACTTTCAGACTCCAACCCAGAGCGAGTGTTCCGCCAGGCTCAACTATCTTCTGTCATGGGCAGACAGTCAAGGCAGCTGGACTGTGTGACCATGACAGATGTGCTTGAAACTTAATTGGATATAAGCACATAAATAAGTTATAACTAACTAACTTTAAAAATTCTATCTTAATGCTGGTGCAGATGACACATCCACTTCCATGCAACTCTTATTGGAATATTAAAATGAACACTTGCAATGAAATATTGTTTCATGTGGGTAGGTCCTATACAAAACTTGTTCAATTCTAGGCGTATCGGCATCTTCAGACACCCCCTAAATATATTGATGTGTGCTATTAACAACTGACATTGTTCATGACAAAGTGTATACTTTCCAGGTTGACAAGATGACCAATCGGGTGAAGGCATTGAAACGTCAAGTAGACGAGGGTGAGGAGGAGGTTGCTCGCCTGAATGCACAGAAGCGCAAACTGCAGCGTGATATCGATGAACAACTCGAGGCAAATGAAGTTGTAACCAGAGAAGTTAATCAATTACGGAAATTTAGGTAAGTACCACTGATAGCGGTGAGAATCGGTTGAAATTATATAATAAATTATCAGGAAAAACAAATACATGGGTGTTAACTGAAAGTCATGGAAGAAATTCTAAAAAAAAATTTTTTATAATTTAATGTAATTTTATATATACACTAGCTTTCAATTATTTTCAGTCACACAAATTCACTTTTGTTAACATCCATGTAAATATATTAGTTTAGTTCAACCGCAAGTTGGTGACTTCCACTGTAACTGAACAAGACTGTTCATATTAAACATTTTGCGTATTGCAGAAGTTGTGAATCAGAAATGTCATTAGATATATCAAGTTGTTTTTATTCCACATTAAGAAAATTGTTTTTGTAAAAAAAAAATTTGTATGCAGTGTTTTGATCTACAGACGATTAATGCAAAAATGTGTAGTGATGTCCCCTGTTTTATACAATACGCTAATTGACGCACATCCAATACACTAATTGATGATCAAATGATTGTACTATGTCATGTTTAATGCATTGTCCATATTTTTTTCGTTAGTGGCTGCCTGCAGTAAATTTCAATGTAAGCTTTATCGTTTGAAAATGTACGAAATCAGAATTTCATTATACAATGAGTAATAAATAGAATTCATAACTCACTACTTGGCAATACAGTTTTTCTTGCACTCATAAATCGATGTTCTTCTGTCGCCAAACGATGCCAAAAATTTGCGATTAACTCGTTAAGGGAAACTATTGCCTCACAGCTAGTTGAGTATTCTATAGATGGTAAAGCCTCGGTTGCAACACCTCGTAAATATGGCCTAGACCCACACAAATACGCCCAACTGGCTCATACGTAGCAGTATTAGCATCTTACTTTTTTAATTGGCTAATCAGATGTGTTGTTATTTAGAGGAAATAGAAAATATGCATTATGTAAAATACATGTACTATTAAAGTATCCTATGGACCATGGGCGTCATTTTCTGAAGAAAAGTGGTGGGGACTGCTTGTGACAAATCATTTTTTTGAGCAACTGCTGTTCACCCAGAACAGATTTCTTTGGTGCATTCTGGTCACATGTATACATTACTGCGCGGTAATGTGTTATTTATACTAAAAAGGGGTCCCCCAACTCCAAAAAGTTGGGGGGAGGACATGTCCCCCACCAAGTGACGCCCATGCTACGAACAGGTTTTACTGACAGAAAACCCATTATTTTTAAGTATTCGGCTTATTTGTACCTTACAGAGTAACACAAAGCACTGCGCTAACGTTTCCTACTTCGCCTTGAATTGGAAATGTAACATGGTTCTCCCCTCCCTGATACGTGAGTATGCTGGGTAGGCGATGACTTGCTCCCTGTATCCTGCGGTTGGCCATGATCATTCAGTTTGAAATGTGCTCTCCAGTTTTTACTAAAGTTTCCATGTTCTGTTGAATGTTATATTTCAAGTTCTTTGTGGCTCTTATTACATTTAATCCTTATGAAGATGCATGGCTGTTAACTGCCCGTCCTGAGACGGATTTCCGTCGTGAGAACAATTCTGCTTTTTTTTATATGTGGGTGTTAAATAAATGGAAAATCGCTCAGCCGTTTTCTGTTTCCGTTCTGTCTGCCTTGGACCTCATGAAATTTCAGTCAAACTTTTTCACTTTGGTTAACACCCATGAAGATGTATTTTGCATTGCATTCTTTTCTTGATATTTGAGCTAATGTTCTCAACAATAACAATTTCTATTGTTCTATTGTTTACTTTATCTTTATCTTTGCATTTTGTAAATAGTTTTTACTACATGTACATTGATTTTTGTGCCATTAGCATCTTTTTGGAAAAGTGAAACTTCAATACATATTAAGATGAAATTCCATGCGATATAGATTTAAGGATTATGTCCTATTTCTTTTAGATTTATCAACTTTTGAACAAAAACAAACGTGCGTAAATCAGCGAGATGTTTTTCTTATGTGTATTTTGTTTATAAGGGACGGCCAGATAAAATAAATATTTTAAGCATGACGAAAATGAAAAAATCAATGGTAATGGTATTGCGGTGGAATTCAGTTTATTGACAAACCATAAACAACACGTGTGTTACGATTAGATAACAATATCGACTAGTTTGGGATTGTTGTGACCTTATTATAACAAGTAAACTCGTGCAGGGTAACACAGTACAAACAGTAGAAAATATCTGCTTTTTCGTCTCCACAAAAGACATGTACGGAAAAAGCTGTCCAGCAAAAGTCTTTGAATTGTATTAAGTCTTTAAATTCTTGCATTGTGTTCATTCCTTTATTTTATTGTTCATATTTCTTCAATGAACGTAAATTTTCTGACCTTCCTTCTGCTGGCGTAGCTACACCACAACAACACCGTACATATATTTATATTACAAGTTACGATGTATGCGCATGCAAAGCTTTTAAATCAAGTTCGGAAAGCGACGTAAACAAACTGATTTGGTATTTTTATCACCTTCTTTTGTCTTTGATTGTTGCATAAAAGTCTTTGAAAGTCTTTAAAAATGGTAGGTAAAAGTCTTTGAATAAGAAAGTCTTTGTTTGGTCTTTAAGACTATGAACCCTGATATACTTGTACTACAATTTTTATCAAATTAACTTTATGGAGCAAATTATTTCTTTACTACACACTTAGATTAATCACTAGTTATATCGACGCTTGGTCAGAGGAATTTTGCTGCTGCAACATAGGCTACTATTACTGAATAACAGCAAGGTATCTTTTATGTGTACTTAACCATACAGAATAACACGCATCACTGTTAATATACATGCTTACAATCTAATTTTAAGGATTAATTCTTATTTCTTAGGTTAAAAGCATCGATCCAGGGGACCAATTGGTATATTTCCTGTTCCAACCAGTGATCCACGACTGGTATTTCAAAAGCTGTGGTGTGTGCTATCCTGTCTGTGGGAAAGTGCACATAAAAGATCATAATTATGTATTTATATTTAAATGAAATTCAAATGATTTCTGAGTTAATAAAAAGATGTTTTCTCTTTTTGCAGACCATCGACTGCTACCAGTAGATCTGCTCGTGGACTAATCGCGTCCATACGGAGCCAGGCAGCGGAGGAGGAGGATGGAGCAGAAGATATAGAACAAAACCAATCAGACATCTGAACATTCAACCATAACCAATTAGAAACCTGCATCTATATACCGGAGTTAATGCAGTTAGAAACTGTAACAGAACCAGCATAGTACATTATATATAATTATTAAATCGATGTTAGCAATATAAGTGCTGGCACTCTATAGTTGTCTTATGTTACGCATTGTGTATGCTATTATATTATACTCTCCGCAACCAACATACCATGACAGGTGATCGTTCGTTGCTGTGCTGCTGTTTAGAAAACTTATACATTCTAGTTAATCTTTTCACTTCTAAGTAAATGATTATTACTATTTTTTGTTTACTAATTTTTTTTAATGCCGTGCTTTATGTATAATATTTGTTTTATAGACACAGTTGGTTGTTTTGGAGCTTGTTTGTGGCGGCGATGTGCGGTTGACCATAACGAAGGCTTCCATCTAGGATTGTTATACAACCCTTTTCACTTCCAACAATTGTCTTATATATTTGGTGCTCCTCACATATCAAGTGGAATGTCAAACAACTATTGTCATTTGCTGTTAATATAGTAACTTCATTTGTTTGGCGTATTTGACGATAATGAAAACTTAGAGTGAAATAAGTGTGTAGTTTGATATTGCGAGTTTATCTCACCATTCCAGTTGCAGTCCAGTTTGATATTTCGATTTAATGGTATTCACCACACTCCAAAATATCCAGCAGTTGTAGGAATTGCTTGCTTCAACAATTTTGTTTTAAAAAAAATGTATATGACATCAAGCATTAGGATTCAAGCACTACGGCTACTTGTGTCGATCACTCTATAATTTGTATCAACTGGAGACAAACTTTTTAAGAGTAACCAGACGATGTCTTATTTCATGAAGTATTAATTTAAAATATGCAATGAATTAGATTCAAATATTTTGTCTCTCATCGTTTCAACACATTGTGACCCAGACAGTGGAAAGAACATTTTCAAACTTGTTTTCCTTTATACGTTACCTTAAGAGCAGCATCTGTACAACTTTCAAATTGTGTTCAAGCATATTAAATGAACATGTTGGTTAGCTCTTAATGCATTGTACTTGCTTTTAGTTGTTTCTTTTAAAACTGATGCAATTTGTTCTGTGAGAAACTGTTAACAAGTTTTGACAATAAAAAAATTACTTTTATCTAGGATAAAGTATAAACTTAAGCATACATTAATTTTAATAGTCTATTATATAAAATTTTAATGTCTGGATTTCCAAGCTGTGTATGAACATTGATTCGTGTAGACTTCCTGTATTACCGGTATATCATCTTTGAATTTATGCATTTATTTTTCATCTTCGACTGTCAAATATTTCTACACTTGCCTTAATTGTGTGTGCAGTCTTTCATGAAATGCCTCCTACAACGGGTCTCACAGGGAAAAGCTTTTGTTGACTATTGTGATATGTTTGTTGTAACGGTGTGGATATAATTATGGCAATTTGTATTTGCACATATGTGATCATATTGCATGAATAAGATCTAGGTAATTTGAGTTAATTTGAAAACGTATCACAATCATTCAATTTTTTCTTTCGATCGTTTCTTTTCAAACTGTTCGGTATCATAGGACTCATTAACGAGTAATTTCTCTTTTGAAAATGTTGAGGTGTGTTGGGTTGGGTTGGGTAATTTTTGGTGTGTTTCCATCAGAAAACTGTTCAAGCACACCTGTCATGGGTACAACCTCTGACTTCGCCAGAGAGTTCTGTCCACGACAGGGAAGATGTGTATGATTAACCAACTTATATAATAAATTATGTGTTGACAAGTTGGGATGAACTGAAAGCAGATCAAGGTTAATAAAAGCAAGATCAAGTCATGTAGTCACTAAGGGCCGATTTCTCGTCACTGGTTTAAACCTGATCGCCGTTTCAAACCCTGATTAAACAAGGCTAAATAGCAGGTTTTAACCGACCGTCTGGTTTAAACCCCAACCGTCGGGTTTAAACCGGTGTAAAAGTAACTCAAGTCTGATGGGAATGCAAATCCTATCACAAATGTGAACAATTACGAACAATTCGATAAATAAAAAAATGTTTAATCCGGCGATCAGGTTAAACTGGTGACGAGAAATCGGCCCTAAGACATACATTGGAAGTGTACCATAGTTGAAATCTGTTCAGAATGTTAATATTTAATACATGTGTTTTTGAAAGAATAGTGGTCGCTTGGTTTTGGGTGTCTGCTTTGTCTCTGAGTAAAAATGCATAATAAAACCAGTTTAAACTATCAAGAGTGTTGCTGGAATATTTATTTGACAGTCTGGTTTTTTACTGTTGTTGACTGTTTTCTGTACGGGCTTGCACTGAGCCACATACAGAGAAATATTTTACATCTTTGATGGATTTTGTGTTGTAACCGCTTCTTTTTTTTAAAGAAGAAAAATGTTTTAATATGAATACTCCTGTTCTAAGGGTGGTAGTTAACAGACAGATTGAGTTATTTTGGTTTTGATCTACTTAGAAAAAACTGACAAGCAATTAATAATATTTCCTACTTTTATTTTTTAGGACACCTTTGAGATGTTTCACATTTACTGTAACTTGGATATTTAATTAATAGCTCACCATACCTTGTTTGTAACCATAAATCTTACTAAATTATTGATTGGCTCTCTTGATTAGCACTTATCATTTTGTATTTTACATGTATTATCTCTCATTACCCATAGGGGGAACATACGGAGGGTATTATTTTTGCTATAACCTCCTAAGAAGAGACAAATATATTGTCAATTTAGAAATGGAGTACTTGCTAATACTGAAAAAAGATTACATTTTGCCAGATGCTGAAAGCTCCTGACATCACATCACAGTGGTGAATATAAAATTGAGTGTTTTAGTATGTTGCTCTATAGGACGACAACCAAGCTTCTATGTCTTAATAACCATTTAAGCTTGACTAAGGACTATCACCGATGGCCAGTGAAAACAAAATCAAAAGTGACTTCTTTTTATTTGCTTTAAAAAAAATGGCAACATTAACATTGAATAAATATAGTTTTGTTGCAGTACATAGCAATGGAATAAATACAATAAGTTACTCGATACTTGGAATTACAGATAATCTGTCCCTCACTAATGCATGGAACTGACAACATTAATTTCATTTGGGGAAAGATAATCTGTAATTCGTCATTACACGTAATGTATAATATTGTCTCTATATTGTAAAGTAGCACCTAGTTTCATTTAGAAAAGCCGATCCCTGGGAAAATAACTAGCCCTCCACCTACCGGTACTAATCATGGATGCAATTTGGTGGTGTTGTGATTAGCTAGAATTGTCATGTCAATGGTCTGTTTTCCTGCCACTGTATGGTGGGTATTTTTAGGATTACTTTTGAGTTTATAAGGGACAGTTTTTTAAATATTAAAACAGGACTTGAGCTGGTCAAATATATAACTTTTTCAATAATGGGTTTTATATAACAAAAAATAATTTAATTAATTTAAGTTAAAATGTGTGGAGAATTGAAGTGGTTATAAAATTTCCACAAATTTGACCAGTAATGCCCTTTAAACAAATTTTTTTATAAATTCCAAATCTTTTTTTTCTTCGTCTTTGAATTGCCTCAAACTAAAAATATCCTCTAAAAAATCTTCTCATGCAAGTAGACAAACTAATTGCAGTACAAAATAACATTTTCAACACAAAAGTTCGTTAGTCATAATCTTGATGTATGGTCATTTCATTGTATAGATATGTTTGATTTATCTTGTGGCTGAGTAATCCTTTTCTATAATAATTGTACATAGAAATGTTTGTAATTTGGAGGGAATAAAATGAAAACAAAACCCAACATATTTTTGTATATTTTTATGGACAAACGTTGATGGTACAGTTTAAAAGTATCTTTACAGTGATGGGAACAAATGCTGTTATGTGTTCTTGACGGAGAGAGACTTATGTCATATATGTGATAATTAAAAACTTTTCACAATTTAAGTATGGGATCAAATTGTTACAGTATATCGTATATATTTTGATGATAAACCTAGTATAAATAATAACCGTGATTATGCATTTATTTACCAATTGTATATCTGATGTTTTCAAATTTGATGGCTTCTAGCAATCACATAAATATATGCTTGGCTGAAAAAAAATTCAAATAAACACTGAAAAACTTTTAATTGTTTGTTTTATATTTGCGTTCTTGAATATACTTTTAATTATTACATTTTGATTAGAATGTGTTAGTTGATGTCATGCTCTGGTGTACATGCAAAATTTAAGTTTGTTTAATCCTTACCTGCTTTTTATAATTTTGCACCCTTAACCTGATTGCCACCGTTAAGGCCTATTTTGTAATAAAAATCATTTTGTATTAAGTGCACATAACAAAAACAACCCATTTTGTAATAAACCGTATGCCCATTATGTAATAAAATACAACCCATTATGCAATATGTATGTAAAGATATGGCACCACTGGAACACATTGATTATTAATCGGTGGTTATTGGGATGTAAAACGTGCAGTTATATCCATACTTGGTCACAGAGGAAACCAGCTGTTACTTTTTCCCGAAACTGCAATGAATCTTTTATGTGCCCTTTCCCACAGACAGGATAGCACACACCATGGCCTTTGATACACCAGTTGTGGCTCACTGGTTGGAACAACAAATAACCCAATGAAGAAGGATCGAACCTTGTGCGGATGCTCTTTGTTCTGCACTACATCAATGAATAAGTACGACCATCCCCCTTTAAGAAGACCTATAGATCTAGAACTACTAGAACTACTTACTGATTATGATCAACACCTATTTATTGCTAGTCTGCGTGGAGGCATATCTATGGTAAGTTTATTGAATAGGTATGCTCAGACTAAAAACCCAAAAGTAGATAATTACGACAATACCAAACAACACATAGTTATTCTTTACCTAGGTGCAAATGAGCAAGACACTGCCAATTGGTTCAACAAAGGCCGTGGTATGTGCTAACCTGTCTGTGGGAAAGTGCATAATTATGAAAGATCCCTTGCTACTTATCAATT
>JAULBR010083900.1:0-13461 GCA_032355825.1 Melanodrymia aurantiaca
TACATTAACTCTAGGACTTGTAGGTAATAACTAGTTTTATGAATTAGACTATTTATTTCATTCCGTAAAGATTAATTTCATTGTTTAATCCATTTTGTTATGATATAACCGAACTTGCATTCCGGTAGGACTTGCATTCCTTTTACACTGGAACACAGACATATGATTGTATTCCCAATGGTTTATTCTGGCTGGCATGTCTTGCTGGGTAATGTGAAAGACTAGAAGCATATGATATGCAATGTGGTTTCGCTTAAGTTTCTAAAGAACCGATAATAGTTTAAAAGAATATAACTTCAATCAGGTTGATTATGTAATCACCAGGTACGTTGGGTGGATTAATACTTGCTTTTATTTCTTTCCACGAATCAGTATATAGGTTGATGGTTTTAAGCCGATGCATTTAGCATAATTATATTAAAAATGCTGTTTAAATATTTAATTATCATGACGAAAATCGATACAGTAAATCCAGATACAGTAAATCCTGATCGAAGACAATGCATTTTGAAACGCTATGGATGATACATCAGTTTCTCTGTGTATATATACCATAGTAATAAATTGGGACATGAATATAACGGTAATATGTTTCTTAAACAAATAATGACGATAGATAATTTATGCCACAACAGACAACTGTGGAAGTATTTTGCAATGCATTTGTCTTTTACCTAACATGATCGTAATGTAATGATGCGTATGATAACAGTAATATGAGGTAGATTATTCGCTAGATCGAGCTATGGTTTGGATTCGTTGGTTGAATAGCACGCTGCGGTTGCACCTGTTGGTCTTGTCTACCTTCACCTCGGTGACAGTATAGTGTATTAAACACAATGAATTCGTTGTGTGTTACCACTGAACCCAGATTAGTGAGCACATATTCCGTGTCGACACAAAGTCTAGTTTATGTATTGTACAAGCGTCTTCACGAAACTGAATGATAATTGTCACAAAAGAGTTCGTCTATGTCTTCCGAGCCAAGAGTATAGCTACCGGAAGTAGTTGTGTTGTCATCATCGTCCATGCTGCGCGACAACCGAGGATACCAGTTTCCTGCATTTGATACCAAGTCTGCATTTGCTGGTAAAATTTCGGGGTGTTGACGCAAGAAATCGAATTTATTTTCAGGAGGTCTGCCCTCTCTGATATGAAGATACCGTTCCAGATTTTTCAAATTTTTCTGAGTCAGTGCGTCGGAGGCAAACGTTACCCGTTTACCGAGACTCGCCCGTTTAGCCTGCAGCGGGTCATCAAACGGACTGACACACGTTAAAAACTGTCTCTGGTTGTGGGGGTCTGTGGTTGCCAGTCCTGGTGTGGGTGTCGGGATGGGGGGCTTGAAACGTGACGGTGCTCTACGAGGTACGAATGTTTCGAACGTGAGAGTATTGCCATCCTGGCTGAAGCTAGATCTAGTTATTATGTTTTCTGAATTCGAGTTTGGCAATCCTCTGAATGACGTCACCTGTTGCTCGTCTGTTTCGTCTGTAAGGAGAAGGAAAGTGATATTCATTACCCGTACCAACACATATGTTTTAATCACTTAGAACAGTTGAAGAGATTATTCAAAGTATAAATAAAATCTGATTGCAAAAATAACATTCATGTAAGATACAGATTATCAAGACTATTATGATTTAATGCCAGCTACATAGCACACTAAAATAGTCACGGTGTGTGGTTGGATAGTCAGCGTGTTCAATGGACTTGCACGACTAGGTGTTCCATATTATTTTAACCTGACTTTGTTCCATCAGGATTATGGTAATTCCTGGATTGTCTCTCTGGCGGGAACTGTGTTCGCTTAATTAGTGTGAGGCGTATTGTTTGTTGAGGTGTGCCTCACTATATGTTTTTAAATAAAAGTATTTCTAAACACCGTAATATGATTAGAAAGGTAGGGTCTTTGTCCATTCAAACTTGATTTAAATGGATTCAAAGTCATCCATGTGTTTGCCGCCGGTCCTTATGTGTTTGCCGCCAGTCCTTATGTGTTTGTGTAAGGGCTTGGCTGACAGAGCTGTCGACGGTAGCCTACTTGGTGCAGGTCGGCGGTATGTCGATAGTTTGTTCACCCTGTTCAGTCTAGATTCAATAATTCCAATAGAGTCCAGATTATTCCATTAAAAATGCCAACAGAAATTGACATACGTTATCTTAGCGGCTGTCGTCGTCTGCTAGTACTATAGAGTCAATGTATACAGTAAGTGCTATCAAATACATTACATTACATTTGTCTCACATAATAATTGCATTAATAGTATTATGTCCATGCATAACTACCTACAGCTAAGGTAAATCAAAGATTGATCGATTGAATATAATTAATGTTTACTGTTTAAATATATATAATTGAAGAGCTTACCAATGATTTCTGGTACACAAGACAGGTGTGTGTCTTCATCACTACCCCCTCTTCCGCTATCACTGGTTGTTGTCTCGCCTGATGTGTCACTGTGTAGGTCATCATTGGTGGCTGGAGAAGAGCACTAAAATGAAGAAAAGCAGAAAAAATGGTCATAAAATGTAAACAGTTTAAAAAAATAACGATTTGGAATATGTTTTCGTTTCACGACTGTTGGCTGACGGTAACAACTGAATGTTGAACCAGACAAGCACAGTAATTCATTACACAGTGTTATTCATACAATCGTTCCCATTCCGCAAACGCCAATCACAGCCCCTTGGCCGACAGGCATGATACGACCCCATTCACTAATTTCTCCCATATGATGTTCATTAAATTTGGTGTTAGCTCTATTATAAAACGATGTTTATAATTTTAGTGTTGTTTAAATATTACAACATATTAGTATACTGGAGTTATGTCGTTATGACCTTTCTCATACTAGTATTCAGCTTTTTGATTTACTGCGATACCGGTATGAATAAATGTTACCAGACGTTTTTGCATTGTCAAGTACTGTGATATCGGGGACGCCCAGTATACAGTGTACACATGACAAGTTCAAATTCCGGGCAAGAATATATTAATTTTCGACAACGCCTGGTTTCATCACGTTTGTGAGAGGGCGTTTATAAAATATGTTACCGTATGTGTGTCAAAACTTTATTTCCATATTATTGTGAACACAAATTGTTCATTGTTTAAGCTTGAATTCTTCCTCAGCCCATGCCAGAGTAACTGTTTCTTTCCAACATGGCTATAAAGGCTACATAATTTAGAGACGTTCAAAAGATGACATTTATGATCAGCTTCCCTTTATATACATTCTGAAAGACATCCATTTGTATACAAATGGTACACATCTAACATCTCCACTGTAGACGGCAGCATATCGGGTTTGTTGATGTTTTCAATAGTATTACGTGTGGTGGGAAATGCGTTAAAACATGGGTGTTTGGTTTAGCTCAATGCTTGCTACCCCTTCTGCAGCTTGAAACTACATGTATATCTATAGTCATGTTCTGTAGACGTCGGGAAAGTGTGTTCTCTCTAACAGCCACTGCAGTGCACCATTAAGTTTGATTATGAATAAATTGGCCGTATTACCACGCGTTATAATGACATTAATTCAATCAGATATATACTGCGCCTCTACATAGACCAACCGGCGGGAATTTACAACTGTATCGATTGGTAAAACAAAAGGCGTGAAAGCAGGTGAATATTGTTTGCTGGTTAATAGCAGTACGCTGAGTATTCTTTGTCAATTAAGATACATATACCACCAATATAATCCGAATTTTACTAATAATTATGTCATACAGAAATACCTTCAGTCTAGACAAGACCCGGGTTTGAAAGTATATTGGAAATCAAAGTATCTTAGAAGTTGTGATTTGTACACACTATAAAAGAAGGAAAATTTAATATTGGAAAGTTGATGTCATCCTTTTTGTCATACAGCATGGTATATGTGCTTGTGTCATGAACAGATATGTTTTACATAATTATACGATTAATTGAAGAAAAATCGATCAGTGTGCCACAGAAAACAACATTTAAATATTAGTATAGAAATTTGTTCATTATTAATTTTCTTCGCTGGTGTTTTATTTTCAAGTGAAATAGTAACACGTTTCGAGATGTTTGGTGAAATCTTCCATGTTCTTGTATAGAACGCGGCAGCTGTTTAAAAAGGAATCTATAGAGCGCTATGTAATGGCACATCTTCCTTCCATAGAGATTCAACAACGAAATCCTGTCAGTGTCGATAGTACTGCAAAACAAATTAATTAATTAATTAACTAATTTTGCAATCGCCTTCAGAACTGTATAACTATTGATTATGCCCTATATTTGTCGGAAGTAGTTAATAAATAAATTACACATATGTTCCAAATTTAATTCTTATTGGCATTATTGTGAATCAAAATGGTTGGAGTAGTGCGTCGTCTTTTTGTTGTGATCGCCGCGAAGTTTACCGATAATTGCGTGGTTGGTGGTTCGTGGACGGCGGAGTATAATAATAGCAGCACTCGACGGTAATCACTTGATGACTGCATGGAGAGACGTCTTCACGAATAGCCTTTGGTGATGGCCAACTACAATGTGTACCACGTTATTACCAGCTTATTCCGCTCGAAATGGAGAAAACATACTATGACCACATTAACCTATTACTTCGTGTTTGTCCGCTTTAATCGGATAAACTCTATAGAAGCGACAAGGTTGCCGAGTGGATGCTTACAGTAACGGAATTGTTGTTAAAGGAAAAAGTCCACCAATGAATGCTTTTAATGATTCCTGCTGAATATAGTCAGTCTAGAATGCACTTGCATCTCTGTTCCCTGATGATATTTCAATAAAGGTGTCACGTATCCTTATTGGATGTTGTAATTATACTAATATTTCCTATAGTATATACGGCAAATTAATCAGTAAGGATTCACATACACCGGAGACCAACATGATCTATAAAACAACATATTACGTATTTATTACCGCGCGATTATCTATTGTTGCTCCGCTGTTCAAACAAGCATTATAGTGACTGCCTTTTTAGAATATTTCTTTCTGCATAAGAACGAGTAAAACATAAAACATTACTATCGTGCAGCCATCTTGTAAATTAAAATACCGGTACCCCAATGTCCGTTCAGACAAATATGATATTTTGGGAAACTTCCTCAGGAAGATCATCATTATAATTAACGTTATGTTGCTGTGAGGTCTGCGGCTCTGTATGAATGTTCACATTGCATGTTTTGAAGTTATCCACACGTACGAACACAATTAATATCAGATGCTCTCAATTGTTTGTTAATTCCTGTTTTCATTAAATGTTTTGACCTATTAAAATTGACATCATAATTGAGGAAGTGAGTGCAACAAATCACTGTCAACTTGGCGAAAGTTCAGTTTTGCACGCCTACACGAAACACGAATAACTATCGAGAAGACTGCTATAATTCGGGTCGGTTGTTTACACTTGAGTAAGCTGCAGATGCTTATTGGAATAATTAGCTCTAATTGTTGAAGGACATCTGCCGGTTATGTAAATATAGAGATAAAGTTATTAACACGGGATTATAAAGATGGCAGATGACATCGATTGTCGTAACCAGCTGTAAGAGGTCGGTCTTTAGCTTGAGATTGCTGATAAAATCACATTCATCAAACAACACAAGGATAATCTCCTCTAGCAGTATGCATTCATGTTTAACTAAACGTTTAAAGACAAGCGCACATTCGCTGCACGTAATAACATAATAGAGCATGTTAACATATTTTGATCAAGGCATGCACTTTTATAATTATAGCAGCCACTTATCTGAAAAGGACATTAATTTACATATGCAAGAATTTTAACTTGTACATTAAAATGGTAAGGCTACTTTGAAGGATCATTACAGTTGAGATTTCACATAATATTTATTTGATCATTCAAACAGAATGGTACTACATGACCACGTGCATTTCTTCAATACAACTGCCGATACTCACTGGAACAAACCAAATAAAACGAGGTATTCGCATTTTCTTCAATCCGAACAGAAATCGATATAATCCCAGTTAAAAGATTATAATTATTTACGTAAGACGGTGTCACATGTTGCAGTGATTTGAAGCCGTTTACATAGTCATCTTCACGACACTCGTCCAAGAAAGGAACAACATCATATGTATGCTCAAGTGTTCTTCATTACTAAGCACACTACTAAGGGAGTTCGAGACCGCCACATACGTTACACTTTTTGGATTAGCAGTAAGGGATATCTTACAAGTACATGTATAATTTATTGTGAGAACACATCCTGATCATTTTTTTTTATTAAACTCGCTGGTTGTTATAGTGGCTGACGTATCGGATTTAAGGGCTGGTAGATACTGGATTCGAATCCCATTTGTTTTTAGGATATTTTTAATCCCAATACCGAATCCAACCCAGAGTGAGTGCTCCGCAAGTCTCAATGGGTAGGTGTACTACAGCTGGTTTAACAAAGGCCGTGGTATGTAATGTCCTGTCTTTAGGAATGTGCATATAACAGATCCTTTGCCACCTAA
Source organism: Melanodrymia aurantiaca (assembly GCA_032355825.1). Lineage (NCBI taxonomy): Eukaryota > Metazoa > Mollusca > Gastropoda > Neomphalida > Peltospiridae > Melanodrymia > Melanodrymia aurantiaca. Next base: position 6,479 of record JAULBR010083900.1, read on the forward strand.
AAATGAATACCAGATTTTGGACAGACAGTCGAAGCATGCCAAAAGCGTGACCATGCCAGACGTGGCTTAACCTTAATAATTGGTCATAACTGACTAACGAAGACCTGACAAATCGTGCCTGTAAAGCAATAGCTATGCTTTTACTTGCTTTGTTGTCATCAGAAAAAAAGGAATTTCGCTATATACTGAACGTTGCAAGATCGAACAAGAATCAGCGTGTTAACTTTGAACATGCATAATGGGCACAGAGCTGGGATCTAGTATCCTTATAATCACCTGACAGGTCTGAAAGGCTGAGGATAATTGGTAACTCATTAGTGGAGTTGACACGTTCAGGTGATAGACTCAATGTGCTTCGTATTGGTTACTGTAATTAGAAAACGTTGGAAAGTCATTGTGGGAAATCTAACAGCCGACATAACGCAACGGGGAGGTAATCCATACGGAGCCACAGCTCAATGACCGCTCTTTAGCTTCTATGAACAGCAATGGTCAAACAACTTTGACCTTTTGTGAACCGTTTGATTATCGTGTCATATTGTATTACAAGGCCAATAGTACATTTGTTTTATATAGTACTTTGCTATTCTATGAACCCTTTTTTGATGCCCACATTCACGGGGGTCCGGGTACCCCAACCCCGATACCCATCTGGGTACGGTTAGCCACCACATAGCACTTTAATAACGGCACTTCACATAGCCTGTTTCGAAATACAATTATATATGGTAAAGTTTGTTCTTAAACGTATACATAAACTTAATCTGTAACGAATAGAATATTAAACAAGATTGCATTGTATTTCAAGCTTATGTCCCAAGAGAAATTATTTTCATATTTTACAATTTTTAAGCAAATATTATTTTTCTGAAGAGAAATAATTATAATTATACGTTGTCATTTATAAGTCAAACAAAATTGTAATGTTCCTGACGTATGTCCATTGTTACGAGCATTTGGTTAATATGCCTACACAAAATAATAAATATTCTCGGCGTTAGTGAAAGACTGTACAACCACTTCTAGAATGAACATTATATTGGCTGTTTTGTTAGTTGATTATATGTTGTCATGGTGAAGAAACATGGCATCTGTTTCTGAAGGCAATTTTACTATGCGTGACCAGACAAACGTGCAATATTTATTCCGCCATTTTTATGGCGTATTCAGTACGAAGATGTTCATCAAGAAGAAAGGATCAGACACAATACGGTCCAGCACGAATCGGTCATTAATTACCACGCCACGCAGTATATTGAGCATGTGTGCTATTGTCTATACAAGGGCAACAACTGTGAAGCAGTATAGTAAAAACTACAACAAAAGCTCACAGGAAGTACATGTAGTACAGTACGTGTTTTACTACAGAGGATGCCACCATTAATCGTCACTGCTGGACAAGCACACCAAACAGCAGAGAAAGCTGTACGGTCCACTGTTACTGGTAGGGAATTAGAGCAATACTCAGATGGAAGCTGTACGGCACAAACCGTTATGTAGGCTATGGAAATTGCATTATAAATTTTAAGTATTTGTCATGAAAAATGAGAAAATATTTTGGGCCTGCATGTAAAGAATGGAAATCTATTCAGTATGTGCACTGAAAATGTAATAAAAAACAATATTGTTTTGCCCGTTCGGAGCCATCGCGCATTCGCCTATGCTAAAAGTGATGAACAGACGATGGTATCTATAATGACATTGTAGAGGACGGTATCGTTCATCATCACTCTAGATGAAGCGGTATGGTACCAGGTGAACTACAGAGGACCATTATATCGTTCATCATCACTGCTGGACAACTACAACAACTCTCCAGATGAAGCTCTATGGTGCCAGGTGAACTCCGCCGTTGCTTGACTACTGCAAGAAAGCGCGGGGCATGCCGGAGGTAAACTATACAAGGCGATGTCATCATCACCGCTGATCTCCACTGCAGTCAACAGGCGAAAAGACGAATCCGAAGAAAATCAAATTTTATAGTTACGTCATGTTAATAAAGCGACGAAAAAAACCCAAAGCCGCAAGATAAAATAGGAACATGGGACAAGTAAGCCTAATATAATGTAAGGATTTGACGGTCATAATTAGTTTGAATGGCGCTGAGTAAAAGTCAATATTTCTAACCTAGGCGGACAGAGGAATGGTGTATTTCAAAGGAAGACCATTATTTAATCTACTCACACAGAACAGAGGAGTAATGTGAGTTGACGTTGAAGTCAAATTGCAGTCTTTTCCCTCCATTTACTACCATCCCTGTAATGAGAGCCTCATGAATGTAAAGAAGAACCTGTGCGCATCTTGCACTGATGTGAAGTTAATTACAGCATGACCCAGTCATTCTTCTTTTCGTGTCTGTCCCTGTGCGTTCGATGGTTTGCGCAGGTGCGCTGGTTCAGTGCGGTGATCACAGAACTTGAGTGTGAAACGGAAAACACCCATCACCAAACGATACACTTGTTATCAATGAGTATGATTTTGTTTGCAGTTGACATTCGTTTGACGCGAAACAACCATCAGCTAGAATCTATAACAATACACCCAATATGTATACTGAAATGAAATATATTGTTGAAGACCTATTTTATATTAATGACCTATTTGTTTATTGACGACCTGTTTCATGTTTACGGCCTATTTTATGTTGATGACCTATTTCATATTTATGACCTATGTCATGTTGATGAATTCATTTAAAATTATTAATTACCAATCAGATTGACCTATTTTATGTTGATGATTTATTTCATGTTGATGAGCTAAGTTTTAATTATTAATGATCTATTTCATATTGATGACCTATTTGATGTTACTGACCGATTTCATGTTGATTACGTATTTCATGTTACTGACCTATTTCACGTTGATAACCCATGGCATCAATATAACCAATGTATGTGACATATTACTGTTGAAACAGGACTTACTTTTTGGCATATAACATCCCAATGTACTGCTGCAGTGAAATTAGTGGTGTTTTTGCTTAATAAATAAATCAATCAATCCATGTATTATGGGGTTCCTAATGTTAATGTGCAAAAATAAATGTATTTAATGCTATACTTTTGAAAAATTCTTTAAGTATAAGTTCTCAGATATTTATAATTATCTTCAATCAAGGTGAGTTTATAATTTGACTGAATCTTCGAGACTTGTGTACACGAATCATATATAAATAGGAAAATGGCAAAACAACCGTCACAGCACATAGGCTAAGTGATAATCTTCTAATGAATGTTATAACATGGTCTAGGAAAAGGCTCTATTTCGTCTCATACGTTACTCGTTTTCAATTATAGTGATACGCATCTGCATACGTTTCCTTCATCGTTCTGTATACCCAACGTATGTGTAGTAAACGTATTACTAGAAAGAAGTAACAAATACGTATTACACCTGTACAATGATACGTTATATCCGCTGACGACAATGATACGTTATATCCGCTGACGACAATGATACGTTATATCCGCTGACGACAATGATACGCTATATCCGCTGACGACAATGATACGCTATATCCGCTGACGACAATGATACGCTATATCCGCTGACGACAGTGATACGTTATATTATGACGGTGGTCATACAATGTTAAATGCGGCACGTCGGTGACCTTTAAATGGCAAACAAAGTTTGTAAACATCGTGCTATTATTTCTGGATGAAATATGTGCTTACAACAAAATACCAGTCGGCAATTCTTCATCTTTATAATTAGACCATCGACTTTGTCTGAATATCGGTTTTCTTCATCTTTATAACCAGACCATTGACTTAGTCTGAATATCGACAATTCTTCATCTTTATAACTAGACCATCGACTTTATCTGAATATCGACAATTCTTCATCTTTAGAATTAGAGCATCGACTTGGGATGAATATCGGTTTTCTTCATCTTTATAACTAGACCATCGAGTTTGTCTGAATATCGGCAATTCTTCATCTTTATAACTAGACCATCGACTTTGTCTGAATATCGGAAATTCTTCATCTTTATAACTAGACCATCAACTTTGTCTGAATATCGCAATTCTTCATTTTTATAACTAAATCTTCGAATTTATCTTGTATGTAGAGACGTTTTGAAATTAGTAGTAATTAACCATAATCACACGACCACTGTAGTCGACCACCGAACACATGAACATACTATGAATTTAAGCGACAAATATGACCCATAATTTTTTTGCCGGAAACTTTATTAATATGTTCTAATATACCTCCTATACAAACAGTTTTAGTTCGTTAATCGTCATATTGCTTTCTGCTTGTTCAGACTTCTTCACTCTAAGCGTTGAACACATCACTTTATGAGCTCATCCTAAAGATGATCAACATGCTCGCTAATAACTAAAAAGTCAATATCTATAGTCTTGCTTAATAATAGCATCTTTGAAGAACTACTTGAAACTGCTTGTTGTAACTCACGTGAAGAATTACACATCTTTTGCATTTCATAGCTGAATACCATCGATTAATATGACAAGTCACTTGAGACGTCACTGTCGCTTACGGACGACACTAGATATCCATGATGTGACCAAATCGCCCGGTCATATTTGTTGTGCCCTCCAGGCAAACATCTCTTTCTTTCTAAGGACAATTTTCTTTGAAATATTGCTAATCAATACTACTAAGATGAGTTCGTCAACAGGTCATATGGGTAGTTTAATCCATGCGTGATAATTTAGTATTTTCTATTATTGAAATAATCATTTGACTATGTTTGATTTCGCAGTTACTCGAGAACCATTACACTCTCTACGATATAAAGACAGTGTTGCAGTTAACAAGTGGTGTACAAACGGAGGCCATCGTGTGTGCAGACGTCTCCGAGCATCCATTATACTTTGACCAATCGTTTATTGCTGTCATTGCCTCCAGCATATGCTGCAAATGAAGATCCTGCTGTTGTAATTGGCATCTTGGGCTTTTTCCCATCACTGCACTTGTCGAAATCCCTAAATTGCAATTTGGCGTTTGAGAAAATTACACACGCTAAGAACCATCATGTGAGTAACGTCTAACCGAATGATCCTGCAAACAAGGACTTTTTTTTGTATAATTTTATATACCTTTTTACATAGGACTATATTTATATAAATACGTTGGTCTGACGTTGGGTCCCAATTCAATAGAAATGTTGATGTAGGCAACTGTATTTAGAAAGGTTTTTGTGTTGGAAGCAGCAAAGATATAATTGTAATATATTGCAAATTACTGAGGCAACTATTCAATGAGTCAGAATAATGATTTATTAGTGTTCCGCCTCCGTTTGATGTGTAACTTTGATGACAATCCTCGGCAATTATTGCTACAATTACGGTTGAAATTCCTCGACTGACATGCAGCAACACCCAATTTACTGGTTGGCTAAAATGACAAACAAATCGAACACTGAGTTGAAAAATGACTTGAAAATCGCCATAAATGTGAAGAATCAATTAAATTATTAAAACCGTGCTTGAGAGGTACTCTGTGACCTGTGAATGTTTGAGGACGGAGGTTTGAGTTTGTGTCGCAAGCTGATACAACTTGGTCAGTCGAACTCCACCCCACATATATCGTGACCTACGATTGAATCTTATAATGTTAAATTTGTATTTTTAACCGATTGAAATGAATTCCCAATAACGTTATTAACGCACGGATATCGAAGAACATTATACATTGTACATATTAAAATGTCTTGTGTATGTGTGTGTGTGTGTGCGTGCGTGCGTGCGTGCATGTGTGTGTGTGCGTGCGTGCGTGCGTGCGTCATGCATGCATGCATATGTATGTTTGACATCCACTAACTGCTGATTAATAATCAATGTGTTTCAGTGGTGTCTGTATATACATATTACTAATTTACCAGTTGTGTATACACCACATACACTACCAAACTTATTACAGTTCATAATATACATTGTTAACATTCTCTTGTAATTAACATAGTTTAAACATGATAACTTTTAATTAACATTGTATTGATAGATCTAAACTTTATGCAAAATTTGCAATTTTTAAGAAATTCACGATGTAGCACTCATAGTACTATACCTTTTTTAACAAATTCATTTTGTTTTAGTGCAATAAAATTAGTGCTGGAAACAATCTTTGTTTAATAAATTCATTTTGTTTTAGTGCAATAAAATTAGTGCTGGAAACAATGCGCAGCCTGACTTGGAAAAAGAAGCGAAGAAGTGGGCCCTGAAGGTTGCCAAGGAGAGCAAAGCGATTCGTGACTACAGCAGATCTTTAAAGTTGATACAGACTCAGGGTTCTGACAAGGTAAATACCGTAAATACTTTATTAGAACCCGGAGGTTCTTTATTCTCAGATACTATGTTTTCTCAGGTGAGTGGGCTGTAGCTCAGCACAAGTGTGTCTGCTTGAGGTTCAATAAGTCGACAGGTCGATTCTCCTCAGTGGAACCGTTGGGTTGTTTCCTGTTCCAACCATAGATCCACGACTGGTCTATCAAAGACCATGGGGTGTGCTATCCTTTCTGTGGGAAAGAGCACATAAAAGATCCCTAGCTGTTATTAAAAAAAGAGTAGCCTATGTGCATGTGGTGGCAGTGAGTTCCTTCTGAGACAATGTGTCGACATTACCGTGTGCTTGACATCCAATAGCCACTGATTATTAATCAATGTGTACCAATTGTGTTGTTAAACAAACCAAGTTTATTTCCATTTTGTTGTTGTAGATATCTGACTCTGGTACTGATACCAATGCTCCAGCTGCTCAGACACAAGATCCTGAAGTAAGAATGGAGGAACTCCGACAGAATATCAGGAAAGCAGAGGTGAGTTCTGGCGGCACTGCTTTATAAATTGATAATGCTTTGATCTATCCGTGGTAGGGCTACTTTTGAGAATAATTCGTGAGTACACTACCAGGTATTCCTGTAATTACCAGAACAGAACAGAACAGAACAGAACTTTATTACTCTCAAGGCCACAATTCAGTGGCATAAGAGGCATACATTTTAC
>JAULBR010083911.1:7730-23873 GCA_032355825.1 Melanodrymia aurantiaca
TCTGTGTGTTGTAAATGAGAACAATATTACTGTTGTTTGCACGTGATTGTCTTGCAGTCTTTCTGTACTGACCGTCTAGAAGAGAAAGATGTCTGTGTGTTGTAAATGAGAACAATATTACTGTTGTTTGCACGTGATTGTCTTGCAGTCTTTCTGTACTGACCGTCTGGAAGAGAAAGCGATGTACCGAGTGGCCATGTCGGATGTGTTGGAGGGGACGCCCACCGCTGACCGCGCTCATCAGAAACTCAACCAGCTCGCTTCATTCAGACTTCATCAGGCATTGCGGCAAATGAGTTCCGAACCAGCAGAATTACACTCAATAAACTCACACAGCGGCACTGAAGCAAACAGAAAGGTGCGTAAATTGTCCATTTTAAATAACTTCTTTCTAAATGCTAACACCAAAGTTGTATCTACCAGTAATATATTACAGAAATTACATTGTCATAATTATGGATTTTTTTAATTAATGCAGTACAAACTCTTCATGGAAAGCAAATGTTTCCTAAAGGTTATCCAAATACATGTAAATGCAATAATGTATTCAATTTGTTTCTGTCAACGTGATAGACAAGAAATACAGTCATTGACTCAGTCTGAGTATGTTATTTGTACTTGGGTGAGATAACATAAAATTAATACATTTGAATTACAATTTCTACTCATTCTGTAACAAAACATTTACAGATTTGTCTCTACACCAATGTAGTACAGTTGTATATCGTAACCAATGGCTTACCATTATTTATCTCGATAAGTGATATGGCCAGATGCTAAAGTTTTCAGCTTAATTTCCCCCTATTTGCCGATTGCCCTGTCACTAGCACTAGTATGTATCAGTTGCCAGGAGGTGGGTCAGGTTTATTCACCTGTTCTCGGGGTTAATTAGTTGTGTCAGTTGTCTAATTGAGAAATGAGTGAGATGAAAGTGATCTGGTTGGATTCCAGTGAAGCACCTCCCACTCGCTGTTAGTGTTTTGCTGCTTAATTTACACCCACCATTTGTCATCTGCACACCTCGGTCGGCATCCTCAGCCTTATTGTCTTCTCCAGGGCTTTACTGGACACTCTTCACTTCCAACCACACCTGGCCCATAAAACATATCATACCTCCACATATGTCACCATTTAGCCCGTTGAAAATAACCACTCTCCATGGTGTAGTGGTTAGACCACCAGGTCATGACCTGTACGTGTAGGTACTGGGTTCGATTGCTGCTGGAGGTGATTGGGTTTTAAATCACAGTACCAGCTTTAATCCTAGTCAGTTCTTCACAAGTCTCAATGGGTCTACATCACTTCCACTGAACAGTGTCCATAACTGGTTATAAAAGATCATGGTATGTATCACCCTGTCTGTGGGAAAGTGCATATAAAAGATCATATACTTATCAAATAGGAGTAGCAGGTTTCCTCTCAAATACTAATACTAACTTCTGTCCTGGATAGGTAGTTGAGGTAACTGGACTGTGTGTCCAGGACAGACATGCTTGAACCTTAGTTAGATATAAGGAATAAGCACATAAATAAGTTAGAACTAACTAACTATTGAAAATGGTTTTATTTAAATAATTTTCCGAGTTCTTCAATATGAATACTTTTACATAATTTATCACACATTTACATTTGGGGTTTCATTGGGAGATGAAGGATGTATAAGAATTGAATCAAATAAATCGTTCAAATAATAAAACAGTGTAGCACATATTTTAATGTAAACTAAATATAAGTTACCAATAAATTATTTAATGACATGATTAACTTTTGTCATATTAACTGTTTATACAAATACGTCGTAATTTAATAATCAAAAAACAAAATGCAAGACACAAACACTATGAATAAAATAATTAATTTGGGTAATTTAACTGAAACACTAGTTAACACTGTTTAAACTGATTTGATAGACACTAACTAAAACAAATTTGCCTATGTGTGACAACAGACAATTTCACCAATAGCTGATAATTCATTTAGTCTATTATAGTGATATGATTCAAACCTTCTGTACCAAATCATATGATATTTGGAAATCCAATCGATACAATCTCAAATCATTATTACTAAATGGACACCGTCTTATGTGGCGCATTGTTTAAACTAGCACTCTTTGTCAATCCTACATGTTTCCAGTATTAAACACTCACTGTATTTGTAATACATGACTTGTATTATATTTGTTACTAAACTGCCAACTCAAACATCTTCAAATGTATGCTCATATAATGCCAGATGTCCACAGTTTGACAAACGTTTGATGGTTTGTGTGGTTGTAAAAAGTAAGTTGTAATAAAACCGTCCGTAGTTGTTAAAGCTATTCACATCGGCCCCTCCCACCAGATGAACAGCAACAAGAGGAGGGTCACGGGGTGGGGGAGGTTTATGACCGAGGTTTGTGGCCACTGACAGAAGAATGTGAAGAAAGCAAGCACGCCACAGGTATGCTGACTGTAAAGTGTAATGGGCCCTCACTGCACACAGACTTACATTGTAACCAGGCACGAATAATGGTTCCCGAGCATGTCACAAGAAATTTAACATGACAAGAAAAGAGGAAATATAAAACCAAAGTGGAAAGAGTTGCCAAGGTGTAGTGAATTCCGTGGACTTGGCTTTTATGCTTGTCAAGGTTATGGTGGTAATAAAGAATCAAGAGCACACTCAGCTGTATAATCAGTGCTTGTACTAACGGAATAAATATTACTCTTATTACTATCACACTCAGGTGTATAATCAGTGCTAGTACTAACGGAATAAATATTACTATCACACTCAGCTGTATAATCAGTGCTAGTACTAACAGAATAAATATTACTATCACACTCAGCTGTATAATCAGTGCTTGTACTAATGGAATAAATATTAGTATTACTATCACACTCAGCTGTATAATCAGTGCTTGTACTAACAGAATAAATATTACTCTTATAATACTGTGTCACACTTTTTATATAGTCATGTCAAAATACTTGCAGGCACAGCACCAAGGGTTGGGGGTGCAAATGAACACGTTTTTCACTGAATTGCCAGGATAGAATGTGTATTAATTAACAAAACTGTTCATGATGTAGAATCCTCATGGAGAGGGAAACCTCCCGCCTCCTTCAGCCGGGTCTGCTGGGAAATCTTTACAAATGTTTAACAGTTACAGAGTGGCAGAGTGGGAAAAATATTATCAAATACAAAATAAAAATACCTATGGGACCATGTATAAAAATTGTAATATCAATGTGTCACAATCCACACAAAATTTGGATTGCATTTAACCCCCACCCTCCCCTTGCAATTTTAACATAAAACATTGATCAACTGTGGACTGATGTTTTTATATGAAATGCAATCATAACTTTGTTTTTACCCATTTCCCACTTCCGAACATTGTGCAGATTGACATTTATGCCTGGTCCCTAATATGATATTGATGATGATTGCAATTATAGAATATAAATATAGTATATATCTGACATTATCATTTGTTTTTGCAGAGTGGCAACTTCCAACATGTATCAAGATGGATTAGAAGTTTCCATAGCAACAGTATGGAAAACATTCGGACATGTAGCTATGAAGACGACGAAGTATTCCAGCACAATATCACGACGTTTCCGCAGAGAATAAAGCTCGGAGTGAGAGACATAAACCGTAAAGGGTCTGTTCCATGTACGAATGATCACTTCTTCTCCCAGACTCTACCGTTTGACCGCCAGAGCCGAGGGCGGAAGCAGATGAGTCACATGGCTAGGAGCAAGAAGGTGGAGCCAGTCAGCAAGTGCATACCATTCAGCATCGAGAACGGACCACAGGCAGCGCACAGAGACGACACTCTGCAACAGAATTTGGCATCATTTGACGAGTTGCTCAACTTCCCAGCTTCAACTCCCACAACCTCAGAGCACACGGAGAGTTCTTCAAGTCCTCGCACTTCGTTTCACAATAAACCACTCGTCCCAAGGCTTGCACTAGAGAACTTGGATATTTCCATGACAACAGAGAGCGAAGCTCCCCCAACTTACCGATCGACTATTCCAAGCTCCATCATAAGCACGACCACCACCTCTGGTAGTTACAGCATCTCTCTGGAGGATATAAAGCCTAATGTTGCAGACATTGTGTTTGCCAGAGTCACTGATGTATATGTATGATGAAACAGAGTCACTGATATATATGATAAATCAGAGAGACTGATGTATATGTATGAGTGACTGGTGTATATATGATGAACCAGAGTCACTGATATATATAATAAATCAGAGACTGATGTATATGTATGATGAATTGAAGTGACTGATGTATGTGATGGACCTGAGTGACTGGTGTATATGAACAAGAGTGACTGATGTATATGTATGATGAATTGAAGTGACTGATGTATATGATAAACAGAGTGTGTACGCCCAATAGCCACGGACTGAACAATATGCTAAGATTTTGTTAAACAAGTCTTCCTGTATCCCATATTTGAATATACATTGTATATGCAGGTTTTAATTGAAGTGAAAACATGTTTAGGAAATCCATTTGATACGACTCAGTTTGTTTGTTTTGTTTGTTTTTAATATTATTGTATGTTAAAAATAAGAATGAAAACGGTGTTTTAATCATTTACACTGAAGGATTTGTAAAAAGTATTTAACAGTGAATTGTGATAACTCATTTCCATATTGTTGAGTATATATTTATCTTTGGAAATTGTTTATTTTGTGATATTTAATATGATGTTGAAACCTCTTGAAATTATTATGTCTTATAATTTAAACCAATCATACATTGACAAATTTAGGATATAGGATTGTTCTTTCTTATAGTGAATGCTTTGTGAATGTTCTATGTTTTGTACATAGCTGCATTCATTAAGTGACTATTACATAGCGTTATTACCATTCGCTGGTGTATTTCTATTATTCCCTTCTTGAAATCCCCAGGATTAAATGGCTATCTTTCAACTTAAAAGTTACATATAGAAGCCAAATCACTGAACTTTTCATACAAACCAAATACATTATTGCTATTATAGTCAGATAACTTTGTACGTGTATTTCAAATCTCAGGAATAGAGATAATATCTACATGTTACATATTTTTCCTGGGTCGCGAAGCATGTTAAAAAGTGGGGCAGTTGGGATGGGGTGGTAAATGAAAGTGATGGGCCACATGAGTGAAAACAAAACTTATTATAGTGAGAGAAAAAAAACGTATTTTGGTAAATTAAAGTCTGAAAAGTGTACCCATCTGGTCCACATATTTTCCTCTGCTAGTCACTTCCTACACTCTGTATGTACCAGTGATATTTTTATGTATGCATCCGAATGTGCCAAAACACTTAATTTATTTCCTAAGATCTCATTTTTAAAATATAATTGAATTATTTATTTTATTTATTGCCTTCGATTAATGTATTTATTTATTTGTTTGTTTGTTTGTTGATCTTGTGTTTCCCCACTTTATTTGTTGATCTCTATCATCAATGTTACATTGTTCATTCTGTAATCTCTTCATAATTATCAAATTAAATTATTTAATATTTTTAATTTGTTTATCATCTCCTTTATTTTTAAACATAGTACAATATATCAGCTGTCTGGAAGACGGGTGAATATTCAACATTTAGAAAATTGGATCATACTATTTTTTATTTTATCAGGTCAATAGATTTTAGTTTCAAGAAAAATTCCTTGATATTTTTCTCCTTCAATAGTTTAGTGACTGACAATGAGACAGATAACTGGTACGAAGTCGTTCACATTATCTCATGAACAATCAAATTCACATACACCTTCTCAGTTTAACCATCTCCATCAAAACAGTTAGACAAACAGTTGTATCATTTTTGATAGATTATTTAGTTTTCAGTGACGTATTGTATATTTTTAACTATAATATTATATCATATAAAAAGTTGCCAGGATTATGATTGTGAAATACTTGGATGGTGTAAATCTTGTGAACTATGGAGTTACTAGTTACTGTACAACAGTTACTGTGTACTATGGAGATAAGAGGGTGATCTGGAGAAATGATGCATGTAATACAACTGTTATTGCACCACAGCTCTTACTGGTCCCGGGCTTCGTACAAGTCCATTATAGTATAATACCACTAATCAAATAAAACAAATCTTCAATTTAAGCCAATTTAGTGTAATAGTGTGTGAATAAGTCTTTTTTTACCTAACGGGTTTATAGAGAAATGATCCCCGTGAGTTGAGATAAACACTGGAGTATATCCAGAGATTTAACCATGTGCAGTAAGTGCTGCAGTGCTGAGAACTGATCATTTCCTGTAACTATAAACAAAAGTATGCAAATCTCACATTTTGAATGATTTATTTACACTGTAACAAAAACAACAAACAATATATACTTGAATAACAATGGTCGATGAGTATAAACAATGAGACATCCATGCCCTTGTGTTTAACAAGTCTGTACAATGTAAGTTCTTGTCCCTGGATTTCATAATGATAACCTATTTACACTTTACAAATGTACAAAAATAGTATATCTTATTCAATTGATTATTGTGAGCAACCACGACATATATTTGTGACCAATGTAAGCCATTTTGTTCAAATGAGATATTCATACAGAATTTTATTATTTTTACCAAATACAAAAGGTGCTGCAGATGCCATCTTTTCAACTTAATGCTGGCAGAAAGATATTTGATTATTTCATGCAAAAATTATATCAACTTCAAAAGAAAAAATCAACAGACATTAAAATATTTTCTTCACTCTGCCTATATAAAATATACAACCTCAAATAACTTTCGAATCAACTAATAACTTGTAAAATTTTGGATATATTTCACTTAGCACTATAACACTTAAATTAATGATTTAAGTTTTATTACCGTAAGTGCAAACTATCAAAGATTTGTAAAAATATCCCATGGATTCTGTCTTGTATGATTTAACAACTATGATTTAGAACATGTTATTAATGATGAATTTTTGTTGTTCATTACAAAATCTAAAAATGTCAAAGAAAGTTAATAACTTCAGGCAAAAGAGTAAATTAAGCAAAAAGAAATTAAAATGTTTTTATCTCATGTATTGAAATTTAATGTTTACAGGTACCGGAAGTTAATTAACATGTACAGTTAATTATTACAATTAAAGTGTTGGTATAGAAATTTAATTAACATAATTATGTGGGTAACATGTGCAGGTATTGACATTTCCGTAACATGACTCAGGCAATTAGTTTTAAACTTTACTTAACAAAGCGAAGTTATTGAAATTTAATTAACTGAAGTATTGAAATTCAATATTATTTGCTTATAATGAAATTGAAAAAACATGAATGTGCATACATTTTCAGCATTCAAAGAAAGTTTTAAACTTTGCTATTTTTTTTACGTTATCGAATTAATATTAATACAGGTACTACAAAATCTGTCTTAATGATTATCGACAATGAAATCCATCTAACAAGAATGAGAAGTCATAATAAATGATTTTAGAAATATTCAAAGTGTTTGCATCACAGTAATTTACGAATGACTAGTAACCAATAATATAATACTTTTATGTATATCTTAAGTATAATTTATATCCACAACACACCATACAAAAATAAATTAGTTTAGTAAGGCCACATAAAATATTAAATAGATTCTTAAATTGTAGAACACTCCAACTGATTCTTTCATGATAATTTCCAAAACAAAATTCTTAATTTGGTATCATATTCAAACAATTTTATTTTTTAAGTATTCTAATTCAACATGTTTATACGAACTAAATGATTGGGTTGTTTTCAAGTGGCAACAGCAAATTCTGTGATATCCTGAAGGATTTTATTGTTGCTTTCACAATGATGTCATCGGCTGGAAACCATTACAATGGTTCATTCTTTATGAGAAAACTAGTTCTGGCAAAGAGTTTGTTTGAAAACAAAACAAGAAGTATGAGTAGAAATTAGAATAGATTGAACCGTACTGTGGTTCTTGTTTGTCTACATAGAGCAGTGATTAACATGTCCATTAAAAACCATGGGTAACCACTGTTAAACGTTGCCATATCGGAAAACACATTAGGGTTTTTCTCTTTATCTTAAAACAAAGTTCCAAAATAAATAAATACACTCTCATTTAATCCAAAAGCCATGTTTAATAAAATTAAAGGAAATAAACTGTTTTTCACTAACCATTTGCTTGATTCTTTTCACTTCCAAATAGAAAGAGTAAATTCTGAAAAATGTCAAAAACTATTTTTGTAGTAAAATATTGCTTAAAAAACTATTATTAATTTTATTTGGCCTAATACTAAGTGACAAGAATATAAAGTTGGCCTCTATGGACAGTATAATAAGGTAACAATAATGATCAAAACACATCATACATAAACATCTGTCACTGTAGCAAATGCCATATCCGAAAGCTCAACAAACTTTGTATCGTCAGATAAAATACTGTAGCTTCCCGATGTTGTAGTGTCATCAGTTTCATACAGATTGTCACTGCGGTGGGAATTCCGAGCAGGTGACCTGTATGAGGGTGGCGCACAGCCAGAGTTGTATGCTGGAAATTCCACCCCAGACATTGGCAGCACTGGTACACCCAGCCTTTTGTATGATGGCTTTTGATTTTGAACTTGTGTATGTTTGTCAGGACCAGTTATATGAGATGGTGGGTTTGCTGGTCCATTATGTGGATGTGTTGACCCATTATGTGGATGTGTTGACCCATTCTGAGGATGTGTTGTCCCATTCTGAGGATGTGTTGACCCATTCTGAGGATGTGTTGACCCATTCTGAGGATGTGTTGGCCCATTCTGAAGATTCGTTGGCCCATTTTGGATGTTATATGGCAAGCACTGATTGGTTGGCCCACACGACCCATCTCGTTGGTCAGCGTAAGAACCGTTTAAACTCTGCACTGTCTTGTTGTCATTGGTCTGTTGAGCGTTGTTCTGTCGTTGTGGAACATAACAACGGCTGCGTAGTGGGTTTGTGATGGCACCGACTCCCAGCTTGATCCTGCGCGGCGATGTCGGTGGGTGATCGTGGAAGAGAACTTCATCATCGCTACCATGGCCGCTGTCGCCGGTTATTGTCTCCCCAGAACTGTTGCTATGGAAATCATCAGTTGGTTTTTGTCCATCTTTTGAGGGTATTTCCTGAAGAATATAAAACAAGCATTCATCAGTTATTATTGCACATTTACCAAGATGCCATAAGAGCATGACTTGCCAGGATTTATCTAGGATTTTGTTCATGGGTCCCATCATAGATTAGATTTTACTCGAACTTGAAACAAAACTAAATAGACCAAAAATTTGTTAACCAAATTGGAAATTTGTTGTCAAGAAATTTGGAATAATCAGTGCGATTTGCTTTTGGATATGAGCCATGTTCAGTACTGTAAAATGCCTGGATAAATCCATGCCATCATCAAAGAAGCAGAGTTCAATACATCCATCAGCCCTCTGATCCTGCTACCGCTAGTAGATTTTTGGTCTGAGCTAGTGAAACATACCAGTTGTATTACTATTCAGAATGAGTAGTGTATAGCCTACCAAACAAATTAAAAATTCTGACATTTTCTTATCCAGGTGATGTAGTTTTAACAATGGTGGTCCAATTAATACAGGGTAGTGACCGAGCTTGTTGGGTAAAATTTAAAGAGCGTCTCTCTACAATAGAGTGTGAAACAAATCACTTGAATGATAAACTGTGGATTAACGAACTGACACTGACAAATCACCAACATGCTTCCCCTCTTACTGGCCACTTACACGAGTCTTTCTCATCGTCATGGCAATTAAAACAGCAAACACAATCTGTGCCAAACTAAACAACACTATTTTCATATCAAACTGTTCCTTGTGATTGTCATGTTATTCACTTCAATGGTCTTGTTTAGGAAATCAAGTCAATTTGAATCCTAAATATCACATCAGTTCATGACCTTTGCTAATGTATGAATCTGTCTGCACTTTAAAATCAAACAATTCCATGTTAAATGTAATAATTTACATGACAAACAAAGGATTTGATTGTTGTTAATATTTCGATACCAGTAATTAAATTTCTGTATTTTAAAAACACATACCATTGGTCAAGTGATGAGCAACATGAGTTTGTTCAATTGTGCATGAATGCTAAACGTGATGTTGTCAACTCATTCTCCCCATTTACTCTATATTTTCAATGTCCAAACTTCTGATGAAATCATAATTTTGTTTGGATTTGTTAAACTTTTGAGTGTATGATTCAAGAACCAAAAAACAGAAATCTAAATAAAATAATCATTTAATTGTGTTATTGTTACTACCAAGTGGGATGGATAAGGGGCTTGCCTCCTGATTCTCTTGATCAAAGTGTAATGCGATGCAAGGTACATGTGTGGTCACCAACTCGTTCACTAAGCTAACTATTGCTTTTCAACATGCAATATAGCAGGCTTGTTTTCACAAAATACAGCACAATGCATATTGTTTAGAAATGAAAATGTCAAAACTGTTATTGTATTTAAAATATTCTGAATATTTCCTCACCAGTACAAGTCAATGACAGAATGAGCGAGTAACAAAAAGTGTCAGAAGTACATGCATGCACCTAAAGACAAAAGCAGCAAACTCTTGGCAAACAACAAAGCTACACATACTGAGAGCAATTTAAGAAGAAACTAACAAACAAATTTTAATATATTAAACAGCTTGAAAACTTCAACAATCAGTTAACCAATGTTATAATGGTTACATTGTTAGAACTACCCCGGTAAGTACTTACTGGCATTTCACTGGATATAGACCAAGTTAGTTAGATAGTTATAACTTATTTATGCGCTTATATCCAATTAAGATTCAAGCACATCTACCATGGTTACACAGTCAAGTTGCTTCGACTGCCTGTCCAGGACAGAAGTTAGTGTTAGTATGATAGAGGAAACCTGCTACTCCAATTTGATAAGTAGCAAGGGCTCTTTTATATGCTCTTTCCAAGCCAGGACAGTATATACCACAAAATCACGTGCCAGGAATGGGATTCGAAACCAGTACCTACCAGTCTTAAGCTCGACGCTCTAACCACTGCGCTATGGAGACCAGTATATAAACCAAATTATGGATGTTTTTAATTAATGTATGAGGTGGGTGTCTAAGGCAAGTCTAGTAACATCATGAAAGCTTTCTTTAATAATGAATTGACTATTAACAGTGGTCCCAAATATTAGCTTTGCTCTTGTCTACATACACAGAGATTGCCAGCGAACCACACACATAACAGGCCGCTAACACTACAATAATTATTAGCTCACAAAATTCTTAATCAAAGTTAAATTTAAACCATTTCAATGCAAATTGACCATTCCAGGGCTCGAGCTTTCATTAGCAGATTTAATGACTTGTCCCAGACTGGGAAAACAATGGCTGTCTGTAAAACTTCAAATACAAATAAAAGTCGTTATGCAAGATTCACTGTTGATTCTCAGTGGTGTGGCACATGGCAGCCAGCAGCAGAGGCGTGTTCAGGATGGGAGGACTGGCGAAAAGCTTGACTGGTTCCCACCGTGTGATATCATATCATATTCATTTAATATTAGCTGCAAACACCAGTCTAGTGAGTAATGTATTCGAGGTATATTTGTTCTCTGAACCCACTACTGATTGAGAGCACAAATTAAACTGTCTTACACTATGGTTTTCTCACTTAAATTCCACAACCATTGAAAGCACTATTGAATATAGTCTTATGTACAAATCTACTTCTCTTTTTGAGAAAACAGATAGGTACCGTAGATCTTCCTATATGAGACGTTTAGATGTATAACAGACTATTCAGACAGAGCCATGTTTTTTTTTATTTACAATCACTTAAAGCTTCATTCTTTACCTAGCTGAAGTATTATCACTGCTTTGTCTGTGAATCAACATTTTTACAACGTACTCCCTTCACGGCACTTGACCATGATAATGTTTTATCATTTTGATATGTACAGCAAAACACCATGACTTGTTTCTAGGTGTTTAACATTTGATGCCAAAACTTGTATGATTCCAATTACGGAAATATAATATTTAGGTTATATTTACTAAATATAAATATATGTATAGCACAATGGAATAGTGTTAGAACTGCAGTTGGTGTGTGCTGGAGCAAAACAGCAGGAATGACTTTCTATTTGCAGTGTTTGATTACTGTGCATTAATTATGTGTTTATAAATACAAACAAAAGATTGCTGAAATAGTTACTAGAGAAAGAAGTAAACTATGACTGTGTATATTATAAGACTACAAAGGAAACAAGGGTACAGAGTGCAGTGTCTTGTTTAATGTGCAGCACTCACCCGTACAATATATCTTCTGATGCACAATATAATTATGTTTGTTAATTAGTTCACAAAGAAGATCAAAACACATCGATTAATCATCTATGTAATAAAGGTAAACATTGTTTGTTTAACTACACCACTGGAGCATATTGATTATTTAATCAATGGTTAATGGATGACTAACAGTGATTTCTACCTATTATCTTACAAGTACATAGGTTACCACATAGGTTACTCTTTTCTCAATTACCATCAAATTATCATTTACATACACTTTTTCACAGACAGGACAGCAAATACGACAGACTTTGATGTACTAGTTATCGATCAGTGGGTTGAATTATTGGGGATGGGATGCACTGTTATAAATAGCCAATGAGGATTAGTTCTTCAATCTTACACAGACACTCTAACCACTGAGCTACATCCTGATATTGTTTTAACACATATAAGTTATAACATAACACATTCTTTCAAACAAGCGGCACTAAAATATTCAATTTGCTGCAGATGAACATAATGACATGCTATAGGCTGACATGTCTGTGTGGGGCGGTAATTAAATTCAGAATGGAAGACTCAGCAGATAATTGGCCCCCACATGACATGTGATCATCTTGGTGAATAGACTGGTAATCAACTGGAGAGAACAAATCAAAACCAGGCACTAGTGAAATCTATCTCATTAAGAAACAGCAGTACATGTCATAACGTGATGTGTAAAACAATGCATTTATTTACATTTTCCCTAGCAGGGGACAGATCTGGCAATTTGGAGAACTTTTTCTCATTTTCCTGCAATTCTTGATTATTGTGAGCATGCAAAGATAAATGCTGTGAATAACATGTTCAAGCACATGTACATATCGTAGCAAAATTAATAAATATAGTAACATTTCATATGCAATTTATTCAGAAACTATATTGCATCGT
The DNA here is from genome assembly GCA_032355825.1 of Melanodrymia aurantiaca. Lineage (NCBI taxonomy): Eukaryota > Metazoa > Mollusca > Gastropoda > Neomphalida > Peltospiridae > Melanodrymia > Melanodrymia aurantiaca. The sequence goes on from JAULBR010083911.1 coordinate 20,944, forward strand.
AGTACTGTAGATTCCACTTATTTGCATATTGGTTAATACCATAAATCCCTCATACGTATGTTTAGATGCCACACAAAACCAGTTGCTACCAAAGCAGTACAAAATATACTTAATAATTACATATAAAATTGTCCAAGTTCTGGACATTTGCAAAGAAATTTTCAGATTCAAATTTTCTTACATGTGAACTTACCGGTAACTATATTCTAATTGCTGCATGGAAATGTGATAAAAAAAATTACATACCGGTATAATAAACTTCATGATTATTATTCCATAGGATCTTTAAATATAACTACATTTTGAAACAACTAAAAAAATCTCTAACAACCATTGTGTATTATTCTCTCTTTCTCTAGTTTTAGGATTGAGAGGTTGCCTGTGCATTTTGTGTACTACCGGTACATGTATGGTGTTGACAAGTGTAGTTGATGTTGTTATAATAGGCTTGCCGGTGTATAATGGGATCACGACATGTGGTTTGTACATCACAGATGAAACAGACATTCCCAACCATTACTAGAAGTTAGCGTATCTGTGTACAATCAACTCCATATGGTTATCATGACACAACGGCAGGACTTCTTTGTAAAAAACGCCATGTATCTCTTATCTAGATTAATATGCAATCTATGTTGCTGGTTTCTGATAAGAGAAAACACATGGCAACTATTTATCACTGTGTAGAACATGTACAAATTAGTTTTATGTATAGTAGTCAGAAAATGTGTAAAATAAGCATGTTTCATGTATTACTATTAATTTGTAAGGGGATGTACATGTATCATGTAATTAAGATTGTATTAAATTTGTGTTGCCACCTGCAGTTGCTTAAATTTAAAACATTGAAATTCTAAACTTGTTAAAGAAATTGTTAAATTAATACTAAAAATTGTGTTTGGAAATAGTTATTTCAAGCTTTCCAAATCGATAATACCTCTTGTAGTATAATTGTGTGTAAGACAGAGACAAAATTAAACCTGATAGGACTACTCGACTACTCGACACATTGATGTCAACAGAACACAATCTAAGGCCAGAATATAACACTAACAAGCCCAGAGATCTACCCCCCAATAAAGAACTCTTTGATGACTCTAAATTAGGATGTCAAGATTTGACAAAGCCTCAAATCCAGGGCACTGAAGTTGATACCTCGGGTTGGTCAAAGTTCACTCAACAACATGATGAGGTGCTCAGATTTCTCTAATAGCTGCTCATTTGTACAATTTTCACATTTTGCGTGTGTATAAATATGTGACTGGAATATTGAGATAGGCATCTGTGGCGGACTACAATAATAGCCGACTGTGCTGTCTCCTCCCATGTCAGCTAGTCTAGGTAGGTTTCACTCATGTCTTTATCTAGCTGTGACAAAGCAGGTCATGCTAATAAAACCTCAACAAAGCTCACAGTGCACGGCTGATCAACCCACATAAATCATCATACACAGATAATGTCAAATGTTATTTTCCAAGAACAATAATTTCTTATCATCAGCCAAGTCTCATAGTTTCAAATAATGTATCTTTGTTTGTTCTTGTTTCAAAAGAAAGAACTTTATCTTCCACTAATAGGCTATGTTTATACGCATGCTGTGATAACTATTATATACATTGAATACTTTTTAGATGGCTTGAATTGATCATTATAACACAATCACGTACTCTGTTATAAAGATGAGTGAATAATAGTTACTTTTAGATCAATGTCATGCAAATGTGTTCTGATTGGTAAAAAAAAGGACTTATAATATACTGGTATCTAAAATGTAATACATTTGTTACAATTATGATGTATGGCTGTGGGAATGCATGCCCCTCCAAATTTCTGTAAATCCTTTTCTACATCTCAGGAAATACAGAATTTTGGAGGTGTTATAAAATCCTTTGTGCTTGGTAAAAACAAAACAAAACAAGTTATTAATAATATTCTTGTGTATGGTAATTTCAATACTGTCATGTTTAACTTGATCTGAAAGACCATACATTGAAGTGACTACACTACAATTATTGTTACTGTCTACCTGTCTAATGTCTGTCTATCTTATCTGTTTACTGCCTGTCTATTGCCTGTACTATCGGTCTACTATCTGTCTACTATCTGTCTACTATCTGTCTACTATCTGTCTACTATCTGTCTACTATCTGTCTACTATCTGTCTACTGTCTGTACTGTACTGTCTGTCTAATATCTGTCTACTATCTGTCTATTGAAGAACATCAGTCAGAATTCTCATCGCCAATACATTGAAGGATGGCAGTAAGAAACAAAGGAAAGGGAGAGATTGAGATATCATCAACATTGTGTGGTTTTCATTTTATTTCATACCAATGAGATATATGAAGTAAACCATATCATCAAACTATTATCAACTTAAATACCAATACAAGACTAAATCTGAGATCATGAGCCGCCAACAGCCCACATGGTCAAGCAGAGCAGCTCAACAAAGCACAGCAGGTAATAAAGAAGATAATTTATCCACCAAAACGTGAAATCTAATTAGCCATGTAATAGCCAGATTAGAGTCTATACGACCAACTGTGATTATCAGTGACCTATCGACAATGAGCTGCAGTAAATAACAGTTTCAGACATATTCCCAGGTTTAAATTTCAATACCAAGAAATCTTATAATTATATCAATAGAATTATATACAGATTTCATCTTACAATATCAAGTATTGACGTTAGTTTGTGGAATATTCATTTCTGATATTTGATTGTTAACCATGTTATTCTCGTAGATTGACTGCATTCCACAATTAAAGGGATAAAAGGGTTAATACAGGAAAGGAATTACCAATGTTATCACAGTGTCATTGAACAAACATTTATCTGTTTAGTATACAAGACCAAACCAGGTTCTTCTTTAACAGGACTGCATCAACATAGTGTGGTGGGGGGGGGGGGGGGGGGGGGGGGGG
>JAULBR010083912.1:0-10701 GCA_032355825.1 Melanodrymia aurantiaca
CTAATTATACCAACTATTTTTTCAATAATTAATTTATTTGCTGTTGTATATCACAAATACATATTAAAATAGCGAAATATAGAAGTTGCACAATGAGACTGTAACTTTAATTATATGTGTTGGAATGGTTTAAAATATTGTTTTACTAAAGCCCTATACAAATATATTTCCTAAACATAGTTCACGTTAACAAATGTGTAGCTTTTTCGATTGGAAAGCCCATTTTAACTAATACATATATCATGTCGTTCTTGTTCAACCAGGCTATAAGTATAACGTTCATGTTACGGTGACCTTGTTTCCTGCATCTCAAGTTTATTTATGTTTATGATATGTTATTTGCCGTTCTAACACATAAATCAATGATTGCGTCTGATATGATGTCTGTGGGAAAGCGCACATAAAAGACACCTTGCAATAACTGTAAATAATCTGGTGGTAACGACTTTCTTCTGAGATATGCGTCAACATAGCATCGTGTTTGGTATCCAATAGCTGTTAATTATTGCACCGGTGGTATCGTTAAACAAACAACTTGTGTTTACTATGATGTAAAATACGATAACACTGATATACGTCGGCAAATGTCAAAATGTTTAGATGGCCACATTTATTAACTAGCAAACGCCTTTAACGGGACATAAAATTAATGATGATCCCTGATTATTTCTGTTGTTTGCGTTTTTGTTTAAATAGCAACACCTACAGCAACTGTAATACCCGCCTTGGGATGCAGTGACACTGAAGATGGAACGACCTTGACCTACACAATTACTCAGACGCCAGGATCTTCATTTTCTGTTGCAGCTGACGTCGTCACCTTGACATGTATGTGTGAAAACAATCTCTACCAATAATATTTATGAATAAAATATTTGATAATATGCACATAGAAAACATGCGCTGTGTCTTCTAAGCACATTCCGTGATGTATTTTTACATGTATTAACGAAAAACGTACAACTTAAAAAAAAACAACCTTGATTAAAATTACGACTTCATTTCCAGTTGATGAAATACATGCTTGGTCATTCATCTTTATTACTGTCCGTTTTCATCTTTGATTAAAAACATGCTTGGTCATTCATCTTTATTACTGTGCGTTTTTATAGCTGCAGTCAACTATCTTGCCTCCACCAGCCACACACTGACTATCACCGTGACGGACGCCGGAACTCCTTCTCAATCAACTGTAGTGATAGTGAATGTCAATGTCGTGAACACCAACGATGGTCCGCCGACATTCCCTGCAGGACCGTACACCAAAACCGAACTAGAGAACGTGGGAATTGGTACCTCGGTTATAGACGTTGTAGGCACTGACCCAGACGGCAACAATCCTCTAGGAATACTGGTGTACACCATCACCGGTGGCAACACCAACAACGACTTCAGCATTGACTCGAGCAGCGGGAGGGTGACGACAAGCAATAACCTGGACAGAGAAACAACCCCTAGCTACACACTCACCATCAATGCTAAGGAACAGGGCGGACCAAACTCCGTGGATACGACATTGACGGTAACATTGGATGACGTCAATGATAAAACGCCCACCTGCTCTCCGACAATTTTATACCGTGAAGTCACAGAAAATACTGCAGGCGGTAAATATAACAAGAGTGGAATAACTAATTTGCATAAAATGTTAATAGTAAATAATTAAAGCTTGTTGGCAAAATTAAAATTAAATATGTTTTAATAATAATAAAATGGTAATCCATTTTTGATTGTGGTCCTTATGCGTTACATGAGCCATTAGGCGGATACTTTCCATTATTTAGGGATCATTTAGGGTTCATTTAGAGATCATTTAGGGTTCATTTAGGGATCATTTAGGGTTCCTGTATAATTTAGGTCACACCTCTAGACCTAGAAATTTTGCATATGCAAAATATTGCAGCATTTAGTGGAGAAAATATTGATTGAAGTTTGATTTTTTTAAACGTAGACATCATTAATTATTATTTTTGTCTTTCAACTTGGACAACGTTGTGTGGTTTTTTTGGTCAACAAATAGCATCTGTTGTCGCTACGATAAACTGCCCTGACAACGACGCTTCTCCTAACGGTGACGTCACCTTGACTATTGTGAGTGGTGATGACGCGACTGCCAAGTTTTCCGTTTCCGGTATGGATATCGTCACCTCGGCAACAGTGACTGATTACGAAACACTGGACACCTACACCCTGATCATCCACGCCATTGACGGTGGAGACAGTCCATTGACTGGAACAGCCACTCTCGTTATAAATGTATGTAAACAATATCAACATTATTATATTTTATTAGATACAACAGTGATATAAATAATATGACGCCATGGAATATAAATAATATTAAATTTTTAATGGCTCAGGAATAAAATAATAAGCAAATAGGCAAACCTATTTGATAATCTAGTGTGTCATACTAAAGATTACCTGTTTTTTCGTTATATTATACAATGTTTACCTATAATTTTATTAAAATTGCATAGTACTCATTTCAGATTTTTGTGACATAGTTTTATAATATTATATACAAACAATCTCTAAATCATAATTAACTTATAGTTAACATCATTATTAAACAAATTAAAACGTTAATACTGCTGGAAGTCATGGAACTACTTTTTTTCCATGACGTCATATTCAGAAATATGACCTAAGTGACTGGCAGATTATTATTCAATAATAATAAATAGGAATTACCGAATACTCATCGTTCCATTGGTTATTTTTCTTTTATTTGTGTTGGTGTGGTGGTCGAGTTGAGAGTGTGTTGAGAGTTTTAAAACACTAGTAATCTTTTGTAGATTTTACCCCTTAATGAGGCCACACCAGCATTTGGGACATTTGTTCCTGCTGGGAGCGCCTATACCATTGTGGAAAATGTTGCTGTCGGGAAATCTATCGTCACAGTAGTAGCAACAGACGCTGACACTGGCAATGATGGTGTGATTTCGTACTCCATCGTATCTATAACATCAGGTTGGTTGGATTGTAGTTTTCTACACCAAAATTCAGAGCACCTTAAATATATTTAAACACATAATATATACATTTGGAAAGTTAATATTAGCCTCGTCTGAATCTTTGGCTATAGAATGTTTATAAGTATTTTGTGGTAATACAACGTTGTGACGGGCACTCTTTTATAGGTATAGAAGTTCGTCATTCAATAATGTTTTACTAATTCAAATCACAGGCGAAATTTCGGCTGTGAATTTCTTCTGCTAACGGTTTCACTCGACTGTCCATTATTTACAATAATTATAGTCAGTATTGTGAATAGTGTATTTTGGGTGCATAAAGCTATTACATGGTCTGTCGGCGTTGTTCATAATTATTATAATGAATTACAAATTGTACAACGAGAACATGACATTGTACATTCCAGTTTATGAAGGGTGTATAGTTGTACAGTCAAACCTGTCTTAAGCAGCCACCTAAGGGAGTAACAAAAATTGGCCTCTTAACACAGGTGGCTGCTTAATACAGGTCATAATGCACTAAAATTGATGATTTGGGAGAAAATTATCGTGAACCTTTAAGACAGGTTGCTTCTTAATACAGGTGGCCGCTCAAGCAGGTTTGACTGTACATACAACATGACTTTATGTGGGTTTTTCCTGTGTATTTCCAGGCCTGTATTCTGATGAACAACATTCAGCAGTTACGTGTGCAACTAGAAAAGGTCTTCGAGTCAATGGGAGGCGAGAAGGTTGGTGAAAACTTACAATAAACTATCTATAATCATTTCTATACACTGATCTTTATTCGTTTTTTATATTGTTGTATATACCAAGCATTGACACCCAATAGCCGATGTCTTTTTTCAATAATCATTTCTATACACTGAATTTTATTCTTTTTTATGGATAACTATTGTGTTGTTGTTGTTATTAGCAGCTAGATGCCGATGCAGCTGACATCCTAAAGGAGTTGCAGCAGAAACTCAACACTGTGCTTGACGAACTCAGTTCTATATTTGCCAAGAGGTAGGTCAAAGGTCAATGTACTGTACCGGTGTAAAACTTGTTCACAATAGTGCAATACCGTATATAAATTTAATTATCTGGAATTATTATCAGAAATAAAGTTTTTAAAAATTTAATTCAATAATTATAATTCTTTTTATGTCAACATTTTGATGTCAGATGTTAACTGGAATGATCACGTGATTCTTTTCAATCTTAGCAGAAATTTATGAAAGTCTCAAAGCAAAAATGCTTGGAGATTTAAGGATTTTCCTCATTTACTGAGTTTCTAGATCTGTTAAGAAAGTACCGTAACCAATGGAATCGCAAACATGGATTTTATGTGTTTCAACTTGTATATGTATACTAAATTATCTGCCGCGGTGCAAGATGGTGATGGAGGGGCTTGGAGCATGTGCCTGTCCCCTTTTCAGAATTTTGGACAAATTAATTTTTACAGCTTTTATATTTTATAATTTAGCTCATGTTACCCTAGTCACTTAAAAAACTAAGTACATTTTTTTCATTTTGTTTCCAGCCTTGAACCTCAGATACACCAGAGTATGCAGGAGCTGGGTCAACTGCTGTGTAAAGTGAAGGGGGTGGGGCAGATCTCACTGTCCCAGCCCAGCCAGCGTTCAAACATCCAACAGGAGTCTGACATGGTACTCCGTCCACTCATGGATCTGCTAGATGGAAGGTACGACATTTTTCATTGGTCAAGACAAATGAAACAAGATAGTTGATTGGTGCAGTTGTGTTTGTGATGCCTTTTCGAAATTAGTTGTGAATAAATGATAATTGGTAGATTTTCAATTTTAAACTTTCACTGATGAGTTACATGTAATGTAATGAATGGCGTGTGAATATTTAAGATTTTATAGGGTTTATATTGCAATACGATAGTGAGAATCACAAATAATATATCATGATGTATAAATACATGGACTTCGCTTGTATTACTGTAGACCCTGAAATTAATGCGAACAATGCGAGAGAATTATTCGCATTAATAATGTAATACATTTATGTTAACTGATTGCTACACAAATGTGTTGTTAGAAAAAGTGCTATATCAAAGGGGGACCACTCGCATTAATTTCATGGCGCATTTTAATCTGACCACCCTTACTCGCATAAATTTAGTGACGCGTTAATTTCATGATCTACAGTATTTATTCTGTTTAATGACTTCCATTTTCACAATGAATATACAGTCAAAACTGCTTGAGCGGCCACCTGTATTAAGCAGCCACCTGTCTTAAACGGTCACCTTAATATTCCACCAAATGATCAATTTTAGTGCGCCACTACCTGTATTAAGCTGCCACCTGGCTTAAGAGGCCTTTATTATTCCCTTAGGTGGCTGCTTAAGAAAGGTTTGACTGTAATAGAGATTGAATTATGTATACATTGTGTTCTGATTTTAATCAATACTCACTCATTCTTACATTTATCCGATAGAGCCCAAGCCATATGGCAAATTCTGCATTACAACTAATATTAACAATATTTCCTTGATGCTTGAAGGTTTGCTACATACTAATTGTCTAACATTATTATACCCACTACAAAAAAAATTATATTATTATTAAAAATATTTACCTGTAGCTTGCATATTTGTATTCAAAACCTTTACTAATCATTTTAAAATTTCCATGGACCAATATTTGCTCACCTTGAAAAATCAAAATGCTTGTACTAATGTTAATCTCATCTTATTGTGAAATATTCATTATTATTACTATTCCATTAAAAAATTAATTAATTAATTTATTTATTGTTCAATGCAAATAACTAGGACATAAGGACACTTTTCTGTATATCATAACTTGCACTTTCTTCAGTGTTTTTCATTGGTAATACAAAATGTTTAGCTACATTAATTGGAAATGGTGCTTTACGAATAGTTACAGTTGTACATATAAAATTGTAAACCATTTGGCAGTGCTAATGTAAAAAATGTAGCAACTAACAAAAGAATTTATAAGTGCATCTTGATTGGTCAGTTACTAATATTAAAGGAAGTCTGTCATGATCTTTTGAAGCAAAATTCATCTGTTCTGTTACGCATCTAAAAAAAAATCAAATATTCTAACAATTCAGAAAATTTGTTTTTCGATATACATGTATTCAAAAGAGATACTAAATAAAACAAATTTCAAAATTTCAAAAACCTTTCCGTGGCGATATATTCAAAAGAGATACTAAATAAAAAAACAACAATTTTTTTGTCCAGTTATATGACATAATAAAAGATGTGTCACATGAATATATTAATTTGTGACTAAAAATCTATGACTGATTCTCTTTTGCCGATTATTACTGTGTGTGAAATATTATAATCCTCATACCTTGTATTGATGCACGCGTCTCCTCTCTCCCAATACCTGCAGCTTATCAATGTTTGCTCAAGTCTGTGAGAAGACAGTACTCAAGCGATTGCTCAAGGTAAGTCCGCCATAGCCAAGTGCCAGTAATAATAATTTATTATATGTACATGGTGTTGGTTTCTCAAGCATATGTTCTGTCACTTAAAACCTATAGTTTTGTGTTCGTAATACAACTTTTTATGTTGCACAGCAAATTCTAGATATAGTTTTATAGTTTAATTTCTTTTGATGATTAATTTCCTGTAGGTACCATTTATAAATAACGGTTCGTTTTGTACCGTCAGAACTGTTTTTGGAAGGGGTTTAAAAAGAATTTTTTGGGGTGCTTTTCAGATAAAAATATCAGGTTTACAAGGGGGTCAAATCATATCCTAAAACTGTTCCGGTTGTACTGGCACTTTGGCTATTTAAGGTTTTTGGGTGGCTATAATTAATTAATATATTAATTATTTATTTGCTTGCAGTTTAATACATGTACTTAACAAATTACATTGTTGTTAGTTTTAAATTTCTCATGCATGCCATTTTTTATTTCTATTTCTAATCATTTAATTTTTTGCTTTCCAATTTTATTTCAGCTAAGCTGACTTTTATTTTTATATAGTGTGTCTGTTCAACTTATCAGTATTTCCTTCCGTTCACTGGCATATTTAGTTTTATGTTTCGCCTGTAAAGTTATACAATTTCATGATGCAATTCGTGTTTTCAAGTGTTGTATAGAACGTAGTATCCAATATGCTATGTGTGGTACAGAGAACAGCCACTACTGGTGAGTGCTTCACACGTCTCAATGGGTAGGTGTACTCCACTTACACCGGTCAGTGGCCCACTACTTGTAAACAAAGGCTGTGGTATGTATTGTCCTGTCTGTGGGGAAGTACATATAAAGTATCCCTTGTTGCTTATCAAATAAGAGTAGTGGGTTCCTCTCTCATACTAACACTAACTTCTGTCCTGGACATGCAGTCAAGGCAGCTGGATTGCATGTCCAGGATAGTCATGCTGGAACTTCAATTAGATATAGGAACGTAAATAAGTTCTAAGTGGACACAACCTTGAAACGGTGTCTTTGTACATGGTAGCAGATTGTGCCCAGTGGGGGAGAGGTGGGTACATGTACCGTTGGTGGGATATGTGCATCCTAAACAAAGGTTGGATTAGACTGGAATGGAATGGACTGGATCGCTTGCTCGATCATCATAAACAAAGTTGACTGTAAACTAAATCTGAGGCAATCTGTCTCGTTCAGTGTTCTCTTCTTGATCCTCCAGCCACCATTACTTTTATTTACCGTATATTACCCTGTATAAACAGACATTGCGGACTTTAAAGATATCTGATAAGAATTTGGGTGATCCGGTTATAATAATTTATTATATGTACATGGTGTTGGTTTCTCAAGCATATTATGTTCTGTCATCTAAAACCTATTGTTTTGTGTTCTTAACACAACTTTTTATGTTGCACAGCAAATTCTAGATATAGTTTTATAGTTTAATTGCTTTTAGTAATTAATAAAGATTTAACTAACTTGTATATGTATATTGTACTTCTTCAACTTCACAATTTTGATATTCTTAACATAATTATAGTTAGTTTAAATTGCTAAATAACTGAATTTAGACAAATAACTGAATTTAGACATTAACATGGTGTTTTTAAGGTAATCCTACCTACACATAATTATTCTAATTTTACTCCCCCACCCTCCAACCCTCTACTCAAACCGATTTATCAAAATATAAAATATTTATTCAAAGCAAATGGAATGCATTGCCTTGCTTACGATCATCACCGATTGTTAATACACATGTATCTATTACAAAAATGTATTTACTGATAACTATCTTTGCTCCAGTTTTCTTCGATATAGGGGGAATAAAATTATTTGGTAAAATTTTAGTTACGTTAATATTTAGGTATAATGACAAATAAATATTAATTATAATACATGTACTTCAATTTTTTTAAATAACAAGAATTTTTACAAAATATTTAGTTTTTTCTGTTGTATAAATTGGATTTATGTAATAATATTGTACAGCCAAATTTAGTAACACCTGCAGTGATACGCATGTGCTTAATCTGCCAGATTGTACAAACTGATCGTGAACAGAATTGTAGATGCAGTATTTATCTATACAATTTACTTTGATTTCTTGACGATTATTTTAAAGCATGTCATATAAGTGATTTCTTAACAAATGAAAATGTTTGTTTCAGGAATTATGGCGCATAGTTATGAATACGATGGAGAAAACTGTCGTCTTGCCACCATTGTCAGATCCTAGACAGGTAAATATTATATATATTCCATTCATTTGTGTAAATATTAATTCATTTGTTCATCCATGCGATCTGCTTGCAGCCAGACATCCGTTAGACATCTAAACATCCATCCATCCATCCATCCATCCATCCATCCATCCATCCATCCATCCATCCATCCATCCATCCATCCATCCATCCATACATCCATCCATCCATCCATCCATCCATTCATCCATCAATCAGTCAGTCAGTCAATCTTTCCAGCCATCCACACATCTAGCAATTCAGATAAATAGATCATTCATCATTTAAAAAATTTAAGTACATATAATTATTAAATTACAGTACTTGTAATTGGTATATTTTCATTTGGATCATAAGTCAAGTTTTTTTTGTATTAATTAAGATATGTGATAATGGAAAAAGCAAAAAGGTAAGAACACATAATTTATATACTAATTAATTAATTATTATACTAACATTTTCAATATAGACAATTTTTCTTGGAGTTTCAAAAATGACTTGTTAAAGCATAACATCCATTATTTTAATCTTTTCTGTGTTCTGTTTTCAGTGAATAAACATAATTTTGAATGTTTTAGTTGTTGGTAACAAAAATACACATTACCAATCAGAAAAAAATTATTATGTTATTACCGGTAAATACGTATGTACTTGACAAGTTATGAGCAGGGATATCTGTTCCATGTCGACATGTTTCTACTTTCATCTGGTTGATTAATTGATTGAGTTATTTTTTTCTGTATTAAGTCACGTGGTCAGGAGAAAAGCAAAATGGTAAGCACGTGTTTGAATGTACTGGTACAGACTAACCTAATAAACTGCATATTGTGAATGTCCACTCCAAGTCATCTTAGACTTCCAGAAAGACAATGCTTTATTGAATATGAAATAGTACGCTCTTGACACATAAGATAAATTCTCTGGGAAGAGGGGACTGGATGCAGTTTGGCATAAAAATGGACATTCATGATCAAACATTAATAAAAAAGCAAATATTATGGTGGATTTTTTTAAAATAAATTTTATTACTCCATGTCCACGGCAATGTCAGGGTTTTAATTTTATGGCGGGTGTTTTAACCATTTGTTCAAGTGGTGTTAATGGTTGTGTGCCACCCGTCCCCACCCATCCCTCTGCCATGGGTAAATTACAAACATGCACTCAAATAATTATTTGAGTCAATATTTCTATGACTGATTCTTTTCTGCAAATATCATATTTTGGAACTGTTGATTTGACTTGGAGCGGACATATGATATTTCTTCTGGTATTCGGACTGTTCTACTTCCCTTAATGCTTGCTTATCTATACCATATATAGTGTGCGGTTGAAATCACAAATTCTTAATGGAATGAATGATTTGAAGTTTAAAGTCGCTTCAGGATTATTTCACCTATTTGCGAATCTGGAGTAATGATTTTTAATAAAGTTATGTGTCATAAATATTTGTAAGTGGACAAGTTTGTATTAAAATTAAAGAAAAACTGGACCAATCGGTCTTTTAGGCAAAAATGTTCAGTTTCGGATCCACAGGATTGGAATGAACTGCCTTCTTTTTATAGGCACTGTGAAACGTTTCTATAAAGACCACTTAAAAAAATGATTAAAACTGACATTTACATACAATTAGCCTGTACATTCAGGATACAGAAGGAAAGTATCTAAACCAGACTAATATTGTGATGTGTTTCTTTCGCGGATACATATACCTTGGCGTATATGTCTATGATGTTTAAATTTTGCAAACGACTGTTGGTATCTGCAAAAAAAGAAAAATTGGCGATTTTTATTGGTGTGGTTTATGTGGAGTAACAGTGCCTGCAAAAGCGTTGTTTCCTGTTAATAATTGACAATAAGCAGTAAACGTTTACTGACCATCTATTGAGGTCGCGTTACTTATTAAATAGTTTAATACTAATTACCAATGATACCGCAACCACAGTCATCGATTACGTTTACTGACCATCTATTGAAGTCGCGTTACTTATTAAATAGTTTAATACTAATTACCAATGATACCGCAACCACAGTCATCGATTACGTTTACTGAC
>JAULBR010083923.1:0-13460 GCA_032355825.1 Melanodrymia aurantiaca
GCGAATCCAGTAGTCTGGAACAGCAAAACAACCCAATCTATTGCCAAGAGGCGAATGTCGGTCCTACAGCCAAAAACATCAACATACTCAATCACCACTTGGAGCGCCATCACCAAACAACCATAATTATTCAGGTTAGGGACTGGTCATGCAGTCCCCGATCCCATATGTACCGAGGAAACCTGCCAGGCAGTAAATACTGCTTATGCCAAACATTACCTCAGACCTCCAAAACACACTGTGCAGTCATGTCCCTTGCATGGTGAAGCAAAGATAACAGACTGACAACATTAGCAGACAAGCTCTGGGGCACCTAAGAAGATTTGATGCAGACAACAGTTCTTATCAACACAACTGGACTCCAATTCTAATGCATGATCAAAACACAGCTTGGATGCAGCAGTAGAAGAAGAAGAAGATAATGATGATAAAAAGAAACTACACAGCTTGAATGCAGAAGATAAAACGAAGCTATCTCAATAGAACTGGTCGAATTTTAAGAGTGAATTAATCAGTTATGGTGTTTAGGGGCGAACATGTATGCTGATATGTTGACTAGTTTCGTACAGTGAGTTAAAATTGCCGACGCTTCTACTAATTTTACAATAAAGAATGATCAATCTCTGTGGTCAGACACGGGCCTCGCTGCTATAGATCGCCAAACTTATTTATTTTGGGCATTACACACCGTATATCACACCGTATACGTGTTCCCATGCCTACGTTACAGGTTCATATGGTGTATTTGGTTATGCATGGGTTGTATTATTATCTTTACAAAACAGACAGCCTTGTGATAGTTTAGGTATGAGGAGTAATAAACACTGATACAATATTTAACCTGAGATTACTAATCTTTATCCTATCCCAGTTGATGAATTCTGATCTTTAGCGATCATCCTCCACACATGTGAACAATATGGAGACTATTTACCCCCAGTCTTCCACCTATTCATTTCTTACTGTGTATTATCAGCTCCACTCTCCAGCTCGAGGGTTGAAACTTGTAAAGACGTTTTCACCGTCTGCTAATATATTGTAGTCGGTATCTGTGGATACACAAGCTAAGCTTTGATCAGCAGATCTAGGTGAGAGTCGCTTCAAGTGGAATGTTACCTCATTGCTCTACCTCCCCCAACACGCTCCCCGGCACTGTTTGCTCGCATAGTGGGCCGGAACGCTGGGTTTGGACAACACACCTGATATAAGACTTAATTGATGATCCCAGTCATGTCATAAATTTTGCTCAGTATTAGACTGTTGACAGTATTTTACGACTGGCAAACATGCGTCTGCAAAGCAAACAGCGAACCAATAAAGCAGTATTTTACATGTTGTTATTTTGGAGAATGTGATCATGGACTATTTTGTGAGTGAATATGTATGCACATCCTGTAAAAACTTTCCGCTATATTATTGGCATGTTTATACCCATAAAAAAGCCACACACGACAAACTAAGCCAAAACATTTCACACAGATAGGACGAAGTTTAACACTAACGTACTTGAGTAAGGAGCAACACCGCATTACGTTGTACACGTGTCGCTTGGTCGTTCTGCGGGCTGTTTGAAGCGATCTCTCACATTCCCTAGTAATCTCGCTATGTAACCCCATCGTCGCGAGATATAACAATCTACCTCTTATGGGTTATGAAAAGTAAACGTTCTTCGATTAGAACTATTGACACGAAACTACAATTGTGTACACTTCTATATCTTACACCCTTGAGATTATCGATTAAAACAAACAAATCAATTTGAAATTTCGCGTTTTAGTATGCGTATCTATTCTTTGCAGTCTTAAGTCAAATAACATTCTATTACATTTATGATAGCTGATACTTCGTTTAATCGGATAATATTTGCTTTGCATTTTTAATTATCTGTAAATACATATACAGTGTATAAGATGTTTAAGTTTGAAAACAAGATAAATATTCAGCACTTTGTATTATTATAAACATATGCCGTACAAACAACAACAATACCAAAAAAAAGAAGCAATTATTCAATATACATTACGTTAATGCATGCAATGAAATATATTTCACCATTGTATACTGTTTTCAAATCGAATTATTCTCAAAGATATTAGTTAATGTATAATGCTATATTTTTAAACATATATATTCGGTTCAATATTATTATTAAACGTTGTTATATGTTCTGCGGAATTGAGACATATGTAAACTTGATCATTTATTAATGGCCATTACGGGCATTAAACGATAGCTAATCTATAGTTTGTTCAATCTGTTGGGCTGTGTAAAAGCGCTGAGATGGACTAATCCCAGGTACAGCCAGTGTGGAGCCTCAGAGGAATCCCCGTGTATATGTTTTCCCGGTCTACACACGATATGTATTCAGTCCACATTGCAAGAAGCGAGTTCGGTTGTATTGTTAATAACGAAATATGCATCGTTGTCAATTATAGCCGACATGGACAGGGCCGCATAAAGACATTTACAAACATTAAACACAATACTATGGTGCTAATATATTATGTAATTCAAAATAAAAACAATACTAAACCGTAAAATATATTAAAAAAAAGAAGAATTTCTTTAATCTTCGTTCATGTTACCATTGCTTTCTTCGAAATATGATTCTTTAAAAAATCTGTTTGTGTAAGCACGTTCTTAGTCTACCTATTGGGTTAGATACAATGTTTGCAGCGATTATACCAAAGTCATGGGACATTATTTTAATAAACCGCCTAGATTTTATCAGTTTGCCAAAAAACAGATACCTATCACAGATGCCAAACAACACATACGTTTTTGTTTGTTTATTTGGTCTGCATGAGTCGATGTTTCTGCAGGTGGATTTATTAGTCCCCGAGTTCACCACAAGCCCGGTTGCAATTAACAAATTGCTGGTAATACTATGTATTATATATACTTCGAACAGAGTCATCATGAATACGGTTAATGTAGCACTCTTTGCTAAGAATCACTGGGGTGACCAAGTTGTTATGGTGATGGACTGTAGAGCGCCATGCGAATCGGTGCAATAGGTCCGAATTCCTCTTGTGTACTTGCAGGTTTTTTTTAGTTATTACAACATATATGCTATGTGTTTGGAAACTTGTACTGTTCTAGATAACGGTTAGTGACACAGCCACAGGTAACACGTTTCGCTTATGTATGTGAAATGTTTTCTCGGAAGGAAAACAATTAAAAGCCAAAAATACACGAAGTAATAGAATTCTATTTACTTGCTGTATCTTATCATCAGCATAGTTTGTAAAACAGGCGGCGTTAATTCTTTGTAAGACATTGGTCGTGTATCGCCGGAGCCGTGTGACGTTCGTGTGTGAAAAGAACACTATTACCACTCGACAAAAGGCATTTGGTGTTACCAGCGGATTAACTTTCTCGTCGTCACCCCCGGGAGACCACGCTTCCTTCACTTTAAAGATGTTGTGGCTAATTCCATGACTTTATCATTCGTATTTGACAAGACAACTTTCACATGAGTGCAAATATTAGGCACCAATTGTGGATTCGTTGGCATGTTGTAAAGCAGCCAACAAGAACACTGTTACAGTAAAGGCCAGGGACGGACTTTTATCGGGAAACAATATTTTCAAGATAAATGTTTTTTTCCCGTGTTACTCGGACACGGTAACTATTGATCGGCTGAAATAAAATCGTACCCATTGGCGACTAAGAGAAAATCGGATACATCATCAATGACAAGCAAATAGTTCTAATGTTGTAAAAGAAATGTTTTTCTGCGGTCCAAAAAAAGGATTCTATGTTGAAATCACCAAGATCCTGATTCGTGGGACCACCGACCTTCTTTTGCAGACTAATCCTCCTGTTATGTGAACACTTGATCTTATCTGTGTGTAATCAAATGCCCTTGAGAAACATATATTTGGCATAACGGTTTTTACATATTGCTTGCATTTTGTTTAATAGCAGCGTGTCATATGTGTGGTAGTTGTGGCATATTTACCCAATTAAGGTTAAAGTACGTCTGCCTTGGACACGTAGTCCAGCTGCTTCGACTGCCCGCTAAGGACAGTCGATAGTATTAGTATGAGAGAGGAAACCCGCTACCCTTATTTGATATATGATTTTTTGTATGCACTTTCCCACTTTCTAACGACTGCGCACAGTGGCCTGTGTTCGCTGTCAGGTATTGTCACGTGATGGACTATCACGTGCTCGTCATTCTGGTTGAGTTTGATTGCTGTTTGGGGATATCAGTGGGAAGGCGTATCACCTGTATTAGAAATGCGATGTCACTAATGCGTTAAGAGGGTTGTACAGCATGCATTAGTGCCTTTAAGTTAACAAGAATTATGCATACAATTCGTTCAAAAACCGAGTTTTAACCCGTCTAATATTGCTCTTTAATGATGACTGTTTGCTCAAACGGGGTATGGAGGGTGTGTGGGGGAGGTTGAGACTGAATAATGTTTTTAAAATGGCTATAAATTCATACATACAACTTTCTTTCACCTACGTTTCAGTACTATTATAATTAATTGATGCGAAGCCAGCTGTTATAACGTATTTTTCTGCTAAATCTTGCATCCGAATAACTAGTTGTGTTCTATCACAAAGCATAAAAATACACTTTGATCGTAACTAAGATGACAAAACGGGTGAATCATATTGTACACCAAGTCGTGCAAATTATCGGAGCAGAAACAATATTTATCCATGACATTATTACATATTCAGCGTTAGTAGTCTGTTGTTCCCTCCGTGAGGCAAGAGCACCTGTAGCCGCAGCTTTGGTCTGCCATGTCTACTGAATGCACAGAAATACCGAATCACAAACATAAAGACACGCTTTGCTGTAGAAGACGTGAAAGAGAATTTTTTCCAGCTTTCAGGGAATGATTGAATTTATTTAATCCTTACAGGTGCATAACTGAAGAACAGCATCCCCTCAGATGCGTTTTGCTCTATTATGCCCATTTGTGTGCAAGCAAATGTTTAAATTTATTGTCACTATAAACCAAGAGGCTGGACCATAGGGTTACACTCGGTACGTTTCTTAAAATAACATTTCGCTTTTATCATATTTTGTATGTCTCTTTGGTTCAGAATTGTGGCTGTTGTACCGGCTTTGCCATTGTTTTATTGTCAGCCACGGTCTTCAAGGCACGCTTTGAGTCTTACAAATGGCAAAGAGAAACACTCAAATATCGAGCGTGAGACAAAGGCAACGTACGCACTTTATAGTTAAAGAAATACTCCACAATAAACTGTTTACAACAAGTGTTGAAAGGAGATCACTTGAAAGGGGATACAGCTGAAAAGTAGCCGAACACATCTTCAGTCTCTTTAATGTGTTTTTCTCTCTCTCGCTAATGGTCATTATATAAGGTCAATGTTAATCCAGCTGGGTTTAAATGAATATTTACATTCATAGATAAAGAGTAATTTGTGCACACAATATTGAATATGTTTGTGAAGTGAAAGATTAAGAAGGTTGCCGCGACCGACCTGGGAGGACATGTTGGTGTTTCGTGAACACCGTCTCCTCACTACTGAAACAGTAATCCATGTACATGTATACGACTTGACGATCTCCATGGCGCAGATACTTAAGACTGGTAGGTACTGGGTTCGAATCCCACTCGTGGCATATGTGGCACGGAAATTTACGTCACAAAAAGTCATGTATGTAACAACAACCATATTTTTATACGGAATGGGCTAACAAACATTTATTAAACTCTTTGTTCATCACATTATGAAAAATGTTTAGTGAGAATAAACACATTTATTTTTAATAGTGGCAACTCCTAACTTGCAGAAGTGTTCGTTGGCTAGAATTGTTATTGCGCATAATTATTTTGTTATGCATAACTGTCTGTTGCTGCACAGAACGGTCACGAGTAATACGTTGAATCAGAGATATGTTAAGATTATTACTTAGCACTTTTATACCTTTTTATGTTAATCTGTTTTAGTAAGCAATTCATATGTTGATACATGTACTTTCACGAAATAAATGCGGATGAAAAGCATACTTTAAAAAAATATTAATTTTTGTTGTTGTTGGCGCTGTATAGCACAAAATAGAGAGCCGTAACATAATAGAGATGTGAGGATAATAATTAAAATATTTATTGTGAGATTTATTAAATGAAGTGCTGTGACCGTATTTCTTTACATTCCTTGGCGTACAATTTCACGTCTGATTAACAGTTTAGTCATAACAACTGAAGAAGATGGCTCTTGTCTAGATATAGATATAGTTATAACTTATTTACGTGCTTATATCCAACTAAGGTCCAGGACATAATGTTAGTGTTATGAGGAAACCCGCTACTCAGAATTGATAAGCAGAAAGGGATCTTTCATGTGCACTTTCCCACAGACAGGACTGTACATACGACGGCCTTTCTTGAACCAGTTGTGGACACTGGTCGGTGTAAGTGGAAGTACACCTTACCCATTGAGCCTTGCGTAGCACTAACTCTGGATTGAACTCACACATGTACAGGAAGTTCCGCCTTGCCCCCTCGCCTTCATGCACATGTGGCCAAGAAGACCAGACAGCAGAGCACATCCTCCAGAGATGTCCGCAGCAGCAAAAGACTAGGGAGGAGATCTGGCCTCACCAAGAATCTCTTGCCACCAAGCTCTACACGGCAACAAGGAGGATTTAGAGAGGACGATGCTATTCATTGCAAGATCAAAGATAGAAGTGTAGTCAGCGAACGCAAAGAAGACTCTGGATTGGAGTCGGCACTGGGATTAAAAATCCCATATGCCATGAATGGGATTCGAACCCAGTACCTACCAGCCTGAAGCTTTAACCACTACACCACAGAGGGCGGCCGTTGATGACTGTTGATAGTTTGACGAGCGCGCTCCTTGTAGTCTCGCACGAGTACTTAGAAGCCAAACTCTCTCGCAACAAGTTGAGAGCCGCTCTTCTCGTTTGAAGTGCTGCTTCTCACGTGCATACTTAATTAAAACAAACCAAACTTACCTTTAACCAACACCACTCGACCGGCACTGATTGGCTAACTAACGTTCACGTGTTGCACGGAGATTATGTCTTGAGTGGCCACCTAGCCGCAAGACGTGTGATCTCCGAATGATTTTCAATAATATTATATGCTGTCAAGTCGCATTGTCGTGGATTGTTGACTTTTTGCGAATAATTCATGTTAGCGCTGTTTTGATGAAACAAGTCCCGTAACGGGCCGCGCTTCGTTTAGACTCTGTCAACCCGCTTAAATAGTGACAGTGTAAAGAAAACCATATGTTCACATAATTAATTTAATCTTTTTTCCTTCTTTTTAACCTATTATTCATTTGATCCAAGTGTCGTTGCTGTTTGCACAGTTTCCGTGGGAATGAACGAGGTTAAACAACCACTAGTGGTTCACTACTATAAAGCAATAACACGTGTTGTACTATGCTTGTGGGTGACTAGTTGAATTTGTTTACCACGATGTATGTATTAGCTCGGACAAATCTATGGCCTATGTAGTATGCGACAGTAGTTATGTTTGCGCTTAATATGTGACGGTGGTTATTTGTGCACATACTATTATATACTAGTATGCCAAATGAATCCGTGTACAGTGTATACGTGTACTTGTATTCACAGTATTCAACATTGTGCTATACATGTATGAGGCACATTTGAGATCGAAATAGTTATTGTGTACATCAACAACAGATAAAACTAATCTTCTTTCAAAATTAGTATTGATACATTAAACATATAGTTTAAATATGTTATAGGGCCTATGCATTGTGACAAACCATTTTTCTGGCAGCAATGCACCAATTGTTTTAGGAGTTATGTCAACTGCTTCGAATTCAGTTGGTTGTTTAATTAAGCATGGCACATACCTCTGCGATTCCGTCGTACGACAAATGTCACATGATGAAGCCGACAAATCGCAAAACGTCGGTGTGCGTTTCTCGATTCCGACGAGAGGGCTCAAATCTCATGCAGACGATCCACATTCTGGTGCATGTCCTCGTCACAATATATATCTTTATATTACTTTTGAATTTTGTCTATAGCCTCGCTTTGTACTGGATCACTTGAAAGTCGTAGGTTTGCACAATTGGCCACACAAATGTCGTATACCCGGTATCATAATATCTCCACGCGACGCCGATTTCTTCGTACGATAGGTGAGAGTATAGACAGAAAGACTCCGATTCCGTCGTGCGACAACCCTGCTCGTAGGCTATCTCATGTATACATGTATTATTATTACTACTGTGGCTGGGGCTGTTTAATCCGATTTCGTCGTACGACTTTTATCGTATGACGGAATCGCACATACGCCTTTCTTTAGTTATATGACTTTTATTAAAACATCTTTTAACATTGTCAGCAATGAGATTTGATTTGGTATTAGGTAACATTAATTATAAATACTTTACTATGATTAATTTGTTGTTCGGAGCGATACACTTTGTTTTAATACAACGAAGACATGCCCGCGTTTTCAGAAATGGCGACGAAAACATGCAGGTCCTCTATTTTATGTTGGATTAGAACAGTTATTTTAATCAGCCATTCATCATATCGAAAAAGACCTTTAATTATCTACAATAATTTTTTGAAAGCTTTCATTAGCAATGGATTTTGTTGTGCTGTTACAATAAGCTGCGCATCAATTGGGCCATCTCAAATAACGCATTAACGTAACTTAATATTAACAAAAACTACTGCCTAGTTTATAGCGACACGCATTACAACGAATGCAATGAAAATCTACACGACACTATCGGGTCACTGACATTTAAACGACAAAATCATTAACATATATAGGTAAAAGCGCATTTCTGCCAAATACAGAGTCGAACGGACATTACAGCATAGTCTAAATGACACGTACTAAACGAATCGCAGTTAAAACAGTGATGATACCAGGTGTTCGCGTAATGTTAATACATCCTGCCTCACCGTATGCACACGTCGTTAGTACAGTAATCTTTTTACCATCTTTACTTTGTTGTAATGTCCTTTCGACTCTGCCTTGTACATTTGGTCATGTTAATGACCATTTTTTCGATGAGATTCGCTGTTGTTTTCATCGAAACTATAAAAATATACGAAATATTGGAAAATGTAGGGCATTGTATCAGACATTATCTTTATTGATGATGATAATATCTTGAAATATCATCATGGATGTCTACTATAAAGCGCGTTGTTGTTGGGTGAGGGGTGAGAGGGAGGGTGGTGATGGTTGTTCGTGTTGATTGAGAAACCATAAGTATACATAATACAGCATGCATGGGACACATTGAATGTACCACCACACAGTCACTGTGTAAGGTGTCACTAAAATATTGCGACAATCGCAGGATGAACACTCCTCGTTGATAAGTATAAGTGTTTTGTTTATGACATAATTATAATGTATCCAGATAGACACATGTTGCTCTCATTTCTTGACTATTTTCCACACGACGTTTATAAGACATTTTTATACTTGATTAATTTTCCTTTTCCCACCTACGTTGAATATTTATTAAATTTCTTTTTATATCGGTTATATTGTTGAAATAGATGAATACAGTGTTATTTACAGAGATACGATGTTAGTATATATTATTATATTTTATTTGAATTATCTACAGCATTTATTTAAAAAAATTTTTATAACAATGTATCTTTAAATAGTTTATTTCTTGTAATGTATGAACAAAATCATACGAGAAACATATTATTGCATAACCAGATGATTTTAATACCTATTTTTAAGGATTATGGCAGTTGCAATTATTATTATTATTATACTTTTTTGTGTGGACACAAAACTCGAAGCAATTAACGCATTGAGCCTTTAGCATTTATTTTTAATCAATATGCTGAACAGAAATCTCATTTGGCCATTTATTTTCTCAAACAAGAAGGCGGAATGGCAGATTTGTTGTTCAACCAGAACTGAAGTGTTCTTTAAACAGCCGTGTATTGATGGCGCGGATAAAGACATCATGGGCTCATTGATCACAACTCTCACAAGTCGCGGCAAATCGCGGCGAATCCACGGAACATAAGGCTGCCGTGGCGTCCAACAAGACTGACAGACAGAGTAATATCAACTGGTATTCGTCAAGCCATTTCAAACATTTATTGGTTGTCAGCAAAGCCGATTTTCCATTTAAATGTTCCGTCGCCTGTTTACTGACATCAGTTGTACATAAATAACGGTATTCAATATAACATTTGCATTGATGCTGACGCTACTTCAGATATCACTGATTAACGGGAAACTGTCAGGGGATTGGAGGGACAAATATTTCGGTTTTGAATCTCAAGTTGTTAAACTGTTCGAAGAATTCCAAACTATTTCGTAGACATACATTTGCAATAAATCCGTCATGGAGATCAAATTGAATATCTATTGAATATAGAATCCAAGGGATATTTACACAAACCATGTACCGTGTGTATGGTTACAAACGATAATTTATGTTTCGCATCAAAAGTTTTAAAACAAAATGCACGAGATGCATGATAAGTTTGTATTCAGCGAAGTTTAAAAATTGTATGTAATTTCTTTCTTTGTGGATAAATAGAGGATAGTCTCCGAGTGTGTTGTAATATCATAATTATTTATCAGTGCCGTGTTATAAAGTAAAATATCCGAGGCTAGCCGAGGATTTTAGTATATTTATCAGTGTTGATACATTATCATGATGTCACAAGACACAGGGACAGGTATTTTTTATCATTCATTATCACACTATCTATATAATTACCTTGATTATTAACAGTAAATTAAATGGATATGAACGCTTGCAATGTTTGACGCAATATTTGGTCAATACTTAGAATGCATAAACATTATAAAGTAGATGATTTTGTTATTGTTTTTAATGGATTAACAATGCAGCTGGCGGTCTTATCAATGCCAATGTTGATACAGCAACAAAAAACGTCAACACTTATCTATGCACACGTGCCATTTATGTGTAAACATGCAGAGTAAGTCGATGCAACGTGGTACATTTAGTGTTTTATCAAAACATATTTTTAGAATCATTTTACATTGTTAAGATCATAAATTAACAAAAGTTCTGTAACATCTGGTCAGTTTGTATGTTCAGGAGATGTACGAAATTTAGCGAGGTAGTCAGACGTTTGCATTGTTTAAATTAATTTTCTTCAATTCACGATAATAAAATTGTAATCTTGGCAAAACAATTTAATAGTTTGGTATCACTTTAAGCAGGGACGGATCCAGGATTGTTGGCAGGGGTCCAGTTTGACGGCGAAGCCCGATATACTGATAACGTCATAGGCGCGAAGCCGTTATCTGTGGTGAGGTGAGGTGGGTGGTCATGGGGCCTCATATAATTATACATTTTTGAAAATTAAGTTCTCTAAACCACCTCTCTGCAACACCTTTTAGTGCACCCTGGAAGCTACGATTGTGGGTTCTAGGCAAGGATACACATTAAAAATTCGATAGCCTGCACATTAGGCCTGCGGAGGGTTTTGGGGTCTTCGAGATTGTTTTGGTAATTTAGATGGTCTCGAGTGAGTTAAAAATAAGTAGTAATATCATTATAATGAACGAGAAACAATTACAACAACAACAACATGTATATTAGTTATTAATAATATTGTACTAGTGTCCTGACTGCAGAACGATGGTTGCACAATAGGCATGCTGGTTGCCATACAGATATCTGATTAAATTTAAATGTGTTATTTAAGATTAACCCGTAACAGTGAGGACTCACACGAGAATATAATTATTAACTCGTGAGAGCTGACGATACAGGTGGATGGGTTATCTTGACAGGAAGTTGCAGCGGTACACATATTTGGATATCAGTGCCTTATCTGGCTGTATACGGTAATCGGCTGACAGGGTAAATACGGGCATCTGTGGCCAGTGGAGACAAATACATCAACAGATTGTTCATATCGATTAGCGCCGGTGAACACCCAGTTTACCCTACCCGAGACACAAACATCACGATTATTGCGACAACAGAATCAAATCAATCTTCATCAGTCGTAATCACATTCTATGGCACTCACTCAATTGACGTTCGTCTCACCATTGCACCCACAAAGTGACATATAAACATTACATTTAGTTCTCTATTTTATTATTGATTCATGTATTAAACTACTATTTTACTGGAGGAGGCTAGAAACTTGAATGCATGTTTATTATAAATGTAGATCCTGGGATAGGGAGGTGTCCGCGATATCGAGAACATGCAGAACGGACTGGCATTTACATCCAGATCACCGTACACTCTCGGATCACCATACTGAGATTTCATTGATGCTCACAATTGATATAGATATAGAGAATACAAGTGTCTTCTAGAGACCATAATTTTATCGTACGAAATATTTAAAATCGTATCTAAATCGTTTTAAACATCGAGTTGCGAGATAAATCGTCTCTAACGAACAATAGTGTTGTATTCTATTTATTACAGCACTACACGGGGATTCTGACATTACGTAGTGATTTTAAGTGTCCAATTGCCAAAGAACACTATCCTTTTAAAGGACTAATAACACGTAAAATAAGGTTAATGTATTGAAAAGTTACATATCCAAAGTATCAATACACATAATATACAGTTTAATAAATGGAAATTTAGTCTTTTCACAATAAATTAAACACTGGGCTTCTTCCTGGTCTCTGCAAATCGACATTTTGTCAATAAAAAAGTTGTCTTCCCTTGCCGGACATTATTCCAACTGCGATCAATCGAGTAAGAACGGTCATAATACTTCTACTAGAAGCCAGAACGAAAATGTACCCAGGAAGCTATTCAGATAGTGAGTTTACAGGACACGCGGCTTTGGTACAGTTTCAATACGAACCAGAATTAATAGACAGACAGATAGACAGATATTTTTATTAAAGTCTCACCACGTGTACACAGGTTTAAAAACATTAAAATACAGAAATGCAGGTATAAAAGTACACAAGTTATGAGAGACTGACATTAAAATAATACGTTAAATAAAATCTATATATAAATATTTGTTTTTCATCATTTTGGTTAGTTATGACAAAACACTATATTGTTAGATAATTCTACTGTTGGGAATTTCAATTTGCAGTACAAAACAATTAAAGAAATTTGACAATATTTGCATTTATTTACATAACAAAGAGGGGGGAAAATCGTTGCGGATGGGACAAATACCATGGAATCTCCCATAACAGTGCGTTTGACATCCAATAATCGCTGATTGATAATCAATGTGTTCCAGTGGTGTCGATAAAGAAACAAACTTTATCTTTTAAGTCTGCGCCGACCCTGAATCATCGCCTGTAGTCGTGACACTGCGTCTCGATAAAAGCAATAAAATATGTTTCAAAACAAATCTCGATTCAATTCATACTTAACGAGATGCGGGACGTAGTCTAGAGGTAGAATGTCTGCCTGTGGCGGGATGGGTCAAGGGATCGATCCTCCACAGCGCAAAGCATTTTATGGGCTATTTTCCGTTCCAGCCA
>JAULBR010083934.1:0-13456 GCA_032355825.1 Melanodrymia aurantiaca
TAGCAACAAATGCAATGTATTTTGCATTTTATACTAAAATTATAAGACTGATTGCACTAGAAAATATTTCTGGCACTTGTCATTTTGTAGATGTTTTTTTTCACCCTCGTCTCAAGAAAATCAATCAATGGGGCTCGCTGCAGCGAGCCCCATTGATTGATTTTCTTGAGACTCGTGTCAGAAAAACCATCTACAAAAGGACTCGTGTCAGATACTATTATTCTGTACATGGTTAACCAATTCATTTGATTAATTGTAAGGTAATTGTAACGGCATTGTAACGGCCTTCAATTCAATTGTCAGTCCATGTACAATGCATTTAATCTATCAAATTTGTACTCATGGATTTTACATAAAATTATAATATTGTTGCTGAATTTTTAAAATGTAAGCTATTTTAAAAATTCCTGGGGAAAGGTCTGCAATTATTCTTTGGATTTTAGGTAACCCATTTTTCAAAGCAGTGATGCAATGACCTTGCTAAAATTCCTGTACCCACAGTGGGGAATATCATGCAATCAGAATATTGTAAGCTTCAACCTGAAAGTGCACTGCTTCAACATAAAACTCATTTCACCATCTACTAGGTAGTTAATTATAACTTATTTACATGCTTATATCCTATTAAGTTTCAAGCATGTCTGCCATGGTCATCATGTAGTCCAGCTGCCTTGACTGTCTGTCCAGGACAGAAGTTAGTGTTAGTATGGTAGAGGAAACCAGTTTGATGAGTAGCAAGGGATCTTTTATATGCAGTTTCCCACAAACAGAACTTCATGCACATACCATGGCCTTTGTTAAACCAGTTGTGGACACTGGCTGGTGTACCCATTGAACACTCGCACTGGGTTGGAGACAGTACTGTGATTAAAAATCCCATATGCCACGAATGGGATTCAAACCCAGTACCTACCAGTCTTAAGTTCACCTGCATCACGGCCTGTTACAGATTCTCATTTATGCACTGGCTTTCTCATTCGTGGAATGGTTTTCTCGGCGTGCTTGACAGTTGATATCTCGACAGGATAAAGGCTGGATGTAATTCATTTGTGAAATGCACCAGAGGCAGAAGACCCAACTTTGATTTGAGCTTCTGGTGGATGTTATTTCATTATATAAATTGTCTCCACTGAATGTCTGCACAGAGTTCAGAAGTACATGATCATCATGGTAATTTAAAGGTGCACCGAGAGAGTTGACTATGGAAGAAATGAACTCAATAGCACATCATAGAACTAATGTCTTGAGTGCACATTGATTAATAATCACCGGCTATTGGATGCCAATCATACAGTTATGTCCACATACGGTCTTAAAAGGAACCTGCCACTGCTACATACAATGTCGACTACTTTTACTGATTAACAGCAAGGGGTATTTTATAATTGACGTGCACTTTCCCACAGACAGGTATTTGATGCACCAGTCATGGTTCACTGGTTGGAACTGGAAATAGCCCAATGGGTCTAATGAGAAGAATCGATCTTTCGACCTCTCAAACCTTAGTACAGGCAGACATGTTTGACGCAAAACGTTTCCATTCTACTTCATCTCCAGACAATAGCGTGACCTTAGAAAATGTATTAACTATCCAAGTGCATGTTTTGGCGATCTATTCGTACGTCATAGACTGAGCAATTTTATGTAATACAACTGTATAATGACATTTTGAAATTTCTGTTGATGTTTGTAGTGATATATTAAATGTATACTATTATGTAGATGGCCATGTACAATGTATACACTGCCTTGCTGTTCTTCAAGGTCAGTTACAATAATATTATGTATCACTTACATCGTTTGATTTTCTCCCACACACTAACTGTTACCACAAACCTTAGCAGCTTCATGTTTGTAATCGAATATAAAAGTATTGACAGCTCTCAAATACTTTTGTTTGATGTGAAGTCACATTTTTCTCATACCGGTAACTCCAGTGAAACTATAATAATTATTATAATAATAATATAATATAATTTCAACCTATTGTACAATAAAAATTCCTGTGTAAACCTTTATTTTTGGAAAATTGTTGAACCTGACATTGATAATGATTGCATCACTGAATAAGTGAATTACATCAACCATGCAATTCTAATCTAAAGAAGACACCATTATTGTTTTGCAGTCTAAAACAACAAGTCACTTACTTTTTCACAGGACAAAAAGGCACATAAAAACAAATTTCAAAATTGTCCTTCAAGAACACGCAATTGCACATCACATAAACACTGTTTTCATATCAATCAATGCAGCCTAAAACTGTGAAAGCAGAATGTAAAATATTTATTATTAACAAGACCGGTACATTGATCAGGTGATATATAATAACTAACTTACTTTGCCCGGAGTGAGAGCTGGCGGTCGTTTGGACATACCCATCGATCCATGCCACTTCCAGTAGACAACTCTCCCATAGCACAGCAACACTACAACACAAATTCTTTCTCGCTCAATTCACCCAGCCAGCCAGCGATGGTTGACCAGTGGTCACTGAAAGAATAAGTGGTGTGTCATTTACATTCGGACTTGTCTGTATGTTTCCGATATCAGCTTGGTAGTGTAATGAGATTTGAAAAATAAAAATGGCAGTAATATGTGGAACAGTGAAACCTCATCTAAAGACAATGCCGGTTTTAATACTACGCTATGAAGACCATTATTTACCGGCCTCCGTGGTCAAGTGGTTAGACCACAGGGCTCAAAACTGGAAAGTAGTGGGTTCAAATACTGCTCATAGCATGTCATTTTTAATCACAGCACCAGCTCCAACCCTAGAGAGTGCTTAGCAAGTCTCAATGGGTAGGTTTACACCATGTACACCAGTGCCCCACTACTGGTTAACAAAGGTCATGGTATGTACTGGCCTGTCTGAGGGAGACTGTATAAAAATATTTTGCCGTTTTAGTAATAAGCAGCAGGTTTCCTCTCTCATATTGATACCATCTTCTGTCCTGGACAGATAATCGAGAAAGCTGGATTGCATGTCTAGGACAGCGTGCTAAAACATTAATTGGATATATTTGCTTATTATTTAATAGTTACGGTACTCAGTAAAGGAGCCTAGCAAAAGGGCTTTGAAGCAAATAAAATAATATTGTTTCGTTTCTTCAATAAAGGATAACATCACACACAAAATTTAAATAACAATTAACTTTAAAAAAATACCGCCATCACATTGCGTGATTTCAACAGTATATCCTGGAATTTCTTACCTAAAATAACACAATATTGGGGTAGCAGTATTGAAGAAAACAAACAATTTTGTTTCTTGGGCTTCAAAGAACTGTTTCTAATATTCCCTAATATAGGACTACACAACAAATTTTATTAATTCTCAGAGACGGTCTTAATATCAGAGTTTCACTGTATATTACATGTAGTAATTCAAGGAGAACTTTCTAAAATAGCTACTGCTGCTTTAGGAGCAGGTGTGCAACTATAGGATTGTCTTTCAGAGTCATTTCAGATTAGAAGTCCGTGAGTGGGAGGAGGTGGGAAGAAATGTATTGGATGTAAAAAACAGAGAAAAGCCTTAGGAATTCCGAATAGGAATATACAAATAGATCCACAGATGTAAAATTGTAATAGAGAACTTCAGTTCAAATGTGTATTTGACATACGAACTGCATTAGTGATTAGTGGGTTATACATTAACGATGTAAATGTAGCACATTGATTAACAATCACCAGTCAGACAGGATAACACCTGATCTAACATGGCTTAGAATGGGATAATATCCTTCAGGTCTACTGATGAGGATTGATCCTTTGAACTCACGCACCTCAGGTGCTCTACTTCTAAGTTAAATCCCTCTGCTAACATCGAAAGAACACATCATCTATAGGCTTATACATTCCTGTTGGAAATGGTCAGTAATTGCACAGCATTGTGTGCCACTATAAAGAAGCAAGTCTTGATGTGATCTTTTTCATCCCTAGGCCATCTATTGATATGATTCACTTGATTGAAGAATAATGATACACTTGCTGCCAAGTGTCTCCTGAAGCAAGCTACATGAACAACAATTTCTTGCCTGGAGACAGGTGGCATGTAAATGCCGGTGTTAGGTGACAAATCATCAAGAGGATCCAGGCAACAGTAGCAGAATGACAGATCAGATTTCTGTGATATTTGTCTCAACATACATGTAGAGAATAGCACATGACTTGGTTAGATTAGTTATTTAATTAGTTAGGTATAATTTATTTATATGCTTATATCCAATTGATGTTCAAGCAGATCTGTCCTGGATATGTAAAAAGTAAAAGTAAAGTTTGTTTTATTTAACGATGCCACTAGAAACACATCGATTATAAATCAGCGGTTTTTGGACGTCAGACGCATGGTTATGTTGGCACATGGCCTCAGAGAAAACCTGCTGTCGCCACTTCATGGGCTACTCTTACCAAAAAACAGCAAGGGGTCTTTTACGTGCACTATCCCATAGACAGAATAGCACAAAACACAGAATTTGATAAACCAGACGTGTTTCACAAGGCTGGAACGTAAAATAGCCCATAAAAATGTTTTGTGCTGTGGAGGATCGATCTCTCTCCTGGATATGTAGTCCAGATACCTCCACTGTATTTCTTTAATACAGACACCATTTCAAATTACAAATTTGGAAGATGATTATTAAAACCAAATGATGGTATCTAACAAACATGAGCATCAT
Source organism: Melanodrymia aurantiaca (assembly GCA_032355825.1). Lineage (NCBI taxonomy): Eukaryota > Metazoa > Mollusca > Gastropoda > Neomphalida > Peltospiridae > Melanodrymia > Melanodrymia aurantiaca. Next base: position 4,680 of record JAULBR010083934.1, read on the forward strand.
CTTTTATTGCTCATATAATCTTTTAAACATCTTTTTCCATGAAAATATTGTTGAAATTCAAAATTGTAAACATTATGATTCAACCCCGACATTGCTAGTTTGGTTTGGATCAGGGACACACAATTTAAAACAAAAAAGAACCATAATCAGATTATAATAACATCTGCCATTTCCAGTCTAGTATCTGTTCCTTTTATTCTAAAGCTATCAAATAATATTAAGCCTACATCAAAGTATTTCTTTTAGTAACAATATCAATGGAATGTATAGTTACAAGAGGCCTGTATTTAAGGGAAATAGTTTGGAGTGATTTGTCTAGACCACTCCACAGAATATTTTTGTTTATAAAGCACAACATTACAATGTAGGACCACTTTTGTAAAAAGCAAAGAAACAGTTTTTTCTATTGAATTATGGTCCACTAATTCAACCCTCCTGCTGAGAATTCTATACATCTAAACCAATGTTAAGCACCACTTACATTTAATTGTGGGATAAGACGACAGTTGGGGGGAAGTTATCAAACACATCGTTCATACAAACAATGCTAATAAGTATTGATTCTCTTGGCATCATCTATACACTCGAGGACCATTAGACATGTTAACTGTTTATATACATGAATACAACATGTATGACTTACTGACTGACTGTTCAAGGTTTTCTTTGGTTGATTTTCGTACAAACTGTTTCCACTTGACAAAATTCTGTTATAAAGTGTATTTTGCTGCTATGCGTCATGTAAAGGGTAATGATGGCAAATCAACTAATTTTACCATCCTATAGCCAATAGTAATGTGTCAACTGACATGCGATAACACAACATCCTGAAATTTTTGGATGATACTTTAATATATTTTACATGCATCCATAATAGTTGTCACTTTGAGGCTAAACAGTTTTCAAAGTCAAATGTGTATTTAACATTAAAAAAACATCCAATCTGTTTTGGAATTTTGTTTCATTCCTTCCATGATTATCTAGAATGTTTACAGGCATCAAAAAGCTTTGCGGATCTAAAGAACTTAGCAATATTATGTTGTAACATTAAATCCTCTGCTAATAGTAAAAATGTCCCGAAGTCCAACAATTAAATATGTTTTGAAGTTTTCTAAAAGAAAAGAAGTAAAATATTTTTATGTGGGTGGTCATCAAAAAACAATATTTCACAGTTAATGGTATTCTTTGATGTTGAACAATAAGAGTGTAGAACATTTCCCAGTGGAGCTATTGCTATTACTTCAAAAGAAATTTGAAAAAGAATGTTGTTACGTTATATCCAGTTATTATTGGTGACACAAAGATAAAAATATAAAAGATAATGTCCACACCTACACAAAAAGAAGTTGTGGAACTGATTTCAAAATAGTTTGAATTCGATTTGCATGTCCACACTTTAAAGGTACAGTCTTGAGTTTTAAAATGGATGCCACTGTATGTACCATCTTATGCCATTTGTAACATATTTCTGGCTAATATTAATAGAGCATTTCTTATCATTACAATAAATGTCTGCTTACATCTTAGTGCTTACAATATCAATATGTGTATATCCTATGTGTTTCTGATAATCAAATTTGTTATAGTAGTTTATTGTGTACTTTTGTCTAAAATTATTTGCATCGTACTAAATTATTGTAGGCAAAAGTCCAAGGACCATATTAATAATAATTAAGCCACTATAAATGCATTGTTATACATATATTGATATTGTAAGCAATAAAACGAAAGTGAATGTTAATTTTAGTAATTAAAATGCTTTATTAGCCATTAATATGTTACAAACAGCATTAGATGCACACATATGGTGTCACTCGTCTTAAACCTCGGGACTGTACCTTTAATCTTCAAATCACTTTCAATTACTCAGATGATTTGAATGAGCACCCATTATATAGATAGTCTCGCACTGGTTTGAAAGCATTGGGAATTTTGTGTTACGGTATGAACAAACAATTCACTTCCATATCGATTTCATTACGTTATAGAACTTATACATCTTTCGCAATTCATGCTGGATTAACAAAATGGCATCCAATGTAAACAGGGAAACAGGTTATAACTGAATCACCTGTCTACACTACGTATTATCAAACCACTCTCGGAATGCTTAAATTATATTTCTCTAGAGTGAATGCACGATCTGATGTGTGAAATAGAATTATTGGAATGAATTAGATTTGGACATGGCTATTGATTAATTAAATTGAATGTAAAATGCATAGTAATTTTAACACATTAATTGTATCAGAAGTAGCCCTCAGTCATCACCAGACAGGATAGCACATAATACAGATTGTTGATGTACAACATTAAATACCTAGGATGACATGCCATTGAGCCAAACATGGCAAGTATTAATTTTCCTTTAACATACATGTACATGATAATAATTATCGCAATTACATGTACACATCAGGCGTGACATGTAAACCAATGAAAAGCCTTTGTACTTTTATCAACTCGAGCTAATCAATTATGATATTACAAGACACACAGGGACTATCCTCTATTTAAAATTCCTTTATTTAATAATATTCCACATCAAGGGAAAAATGAGTCACTTTTAAATTAGAATAATAAAGAAATAAAATGCAATATTTATTAATTTAATTCAACATGGCAACATGAATTTTTAAGTATTGACATCATCAATGCCAAATTTGTTCTCTTTTACAGTAAATCAATCTGCTTCATTTCACTTTCAGTATATCAATGATATCACTACACTATGACAACATCTGATAATTTTATACAACCACTGCAAATATTGTCATTGCATATATAAACTATAGTAACATATTTTGTAATGGGTTACGCAAAATATTAAGTTTTGCACTTGCTCTTTTAGTTCCCTGTGCCATCATTTATTTTTCTAAATTAATTTACTTTCAATTCTACAAAAATGGTTTCACGTAACATATTTTCCAGTGATGCAAATTATATATTTGCACAGGACTGAAAATCTCTACAAGTTTCCATCGCATGTAATAATAGTAATCGTTTTTCAAGCGGAGAACTACTGGTCACGAGAAAGGCCTCCTTAAGGTGATTGAATAGATCATTAGGTATTTGTGTCATGAAGCAAAAGGCAGAAACACTTCGAAAACCAATTAAGCTTAAACAGTGTAAAATCCACACCCTACATTATGTCATTATACAGGTAATCAGAAAACTCCATTAACTCTCCACAGCGAGACATCAATAAAATATTTGTAAATCGCCTCATTCATAACAAAGTGATTCCATAGCAAGAATTCCGAGTCCTTGGCCACTGATGATTCTGTTGCCATGACAACGAAAGCAAAAATCAATATGCTTGTCACATACACTGTACTATCTTCAATCATTGACAGGTCCCAGTACTCATTACCTGCCTAAAGCACATAGATAAAGATAAACTCATCTAACTGTTTTAACTGTCTCCACAGCTAATACTATTGGCCGACTCAGATTTGGGTATGGTGCAAGTAATAGAGGTCTGGTATTAAGTCTAAATTTAGATGGACCCAAGGGAAGGACTTGAGTGAGGACCAGTCCACCCACCTTTCTTCACACGAATAAAAACTTTCTAGTTTCTTTTTGACAAATGTTTTAAATTTATTTTACATTAAAGAAAATGTTTCGTTTTCTATTGACATAAAATAATTCATGTGCATCCACTGTGGTTATTTAATATGTTCCATGGATGGATGGATGGATGGATGGATGGATGGATGGATGGATGGATGGATGGATGGATGGATCAATCCTGGGGTATTCATGAGGTCAAAAACAGTGGAAAATATGTTTAAAGAATGTTCTACAAAAAAATTCTCATAAATTCACCTTTTTTTTCAAATTTGCATTAATTCTGCGGCACACGCAGATTTTCAATATTTTCAAAAGAACTATCAGCTCGCTACTTGTAATTTTCACGTTGCAAAAATACCATTGTTGTCTTTTTAATGGTTATCATTGCTAGTAATTATTTGCGGGAATATAATTTTCATGGTTAATAACAAATACAAAAATCTCAAATTACAAATACTAGTACATGTACATGAATAATACCAGTTTTACAGTAATCTATTAGTAACATTCTTTGAGATCACTAAAACTATTCAGGATGAATTAATTATAGTCTACAGATACTAAAACCAAGCTAGAAACATGCTAACATAAATAACAAATCTAATTCTAACGAACTTTCAGATTAAATCATTAAAACTATTAGTAATTAATTAATTAGTATGACTTTGATTTTGAAGCTAACTGGAAACTGCATGATGATAGAAAGAGATGATTATAAGTATAAACTATATCTAATTATAACATCCTTTTGGTAAATGAGTCTTATTAATAATAATATGGAGTTCTACAAGACTTAAAAGTAACTGCACTGATTTTATACCCAAAGACACACTCCCGGTTTGAAGATAGATCTATACCACAGAACATTCGCATAATGCCATTGTAACAAGTTTGTGGATAATAGAGCATTTATTATTATTAATGCTTACAATATCAATATGTGTATATCCGATTTATTTCTGATCAGCCAAATTGTTATACATGTATTAGTTTAATGTGTACTTTTGTCTAAAATAATTTGTATCATACTAAATTATTGTAGTCAAAAGATCAAAGACCATACTGAACTACTACTAACGCATTGGATAGTTCATCAATATATGTACATGTATATATTATTGATAAAATGTAAATAAAGGTTAAAATAAATAAATAAAAACTATTACTATGCAGAAATATGTTACAAATAGCATTAGATGTTCATATACGGTGGCATTCATCTTAAAGTTCATGAGTGTGCCTTTAAGGGCCTTTCCCTTTAACTATACAACTGAAAGGTTACAGTGTAGAAATTGAAAGTCTTATTGAACACTCTTACCATGCTAATAACAATATTCCAGCTAATCTCTTTTCACAATGTATACGGTAGAGCTGTAGCAATTAAAGATGATAAATTATCGCACCATGATCCAATGTCCACAATACTATACAATACATCATTACAGGACAGCTACATGTATATCATGATACATAGCCATACATGTTTGAATGTTTGCATAACAAATCAGACATAAAAATCTATGAACCTGCTGGTTGGTAGAGAAAATGTACTGAACTCTTATCAGGAAAAGTAAACGTAAAGTTTGTTTTATTTAACGACGCCACTAGAAACACATCGATTGTAAATCAGCAGTTATTGGACGTGAGATGCATGGTTATATTGACACATGGTCACAGAGGAAACTTGCTGCTGCCACATAAGCTACTCTTCCACGAATGACAGCAAGGGGTCTTTTATGTGCACTTTCCCAGACAGGATAGCACACACCACGGAATTTGATAAACCAGTCGTGGATCTCTGGCTGGAACGGAAAATAGCACATAAAAATGTTTTGCTGTGAAGGATCAATCTCTCGACCCATCCCACAACAGGCTGACATTCTACCTCTGAGCTACGTCCCACTCCCATCTTATCAGGAATCCTATTTAGTAATTTAGTAATCATGTGTGAAGAAAACATTATGCCGTGTCTCCCCATAACCACACACTGAGATCGTATCAGGATGTTTTTTATGCGAGTCCCATGGCTGATGGGATTGGAAAAATAAGTGAAATTATAGTCATAATTTGGAACAAATGCACATTTAACAAAATGTCTTATTCCAAATAACAAATTTTTTGTCCTTAAAATTTGGAATTTTCAGAACCCCTGTATAAATTCCTGACTCCATCTATATAGACTAAGGCAACTCTGAATGAAATAGGGAGCAGGAAGTAATTCAGCACAAGAGTATCTGCCTGAGGTCCAGGAGGTCAAACAATCAAACCCCCTCATGAAGGGCACCACCTGTTTGGCTATTTCCTGTTCCAACCAGTGATCTACAACTGTTTCACAAAAGGCCCTGGGAAAGAGCACATAAATGATCACTTGCTGTTATTAGCTTATGTGGTGGAAGCAGGTTTCTTCTGATACCATGTATCAACATAACCACATGTGCTTGACATCTAATAGCCACTGATTATTAATATTAATGTGCTCCAGTGGTGTCGTTAAACAAACCAACTTCATCTGAATAAAATAAAAACAGTTTACAAGTCACTACAAAAGAGATTTACCTTAACACTTGATTTGGTCTCTACACATTTTCCCCCACACCATATCGGAATAAAGAGTGTTCTTGTTGTCCCACGTAAGAAGAACGGAGTAGTAGAAAGTAGTCCCTCGATTCCATTAAAAACCGACATACATTACGTATCGACTTCTACATACCAGCCAATATGAGCGGTTGTGTCGACAGCTGACAGTGAATGGTGCCATGTTAATTATTTCCTCTGTGAGTCGGACTTGATTATTGGAAAATGCTAACTGACTGATGATTGTTTAATAATCTCCAGACACCCGCCCGCCCGCCTTCAAGCAGACAGCTCTTCACTTCATGCATGTATTTGCCCCGCTCATCATTTATGAAGTCAGATCAAAATCAGATAGTAAATAACAGGTTACGATTTGACAGATTCGTACAGATAACCATGCACTGTACAAACTATCATCTGACATCATTATATTATATCAGAACCAAACATCGAAAACTTGTTATCATTTATTATTTATGACAGTATGCCTTCAAACTGTCATCATTAATGACATGCCTATCTGCCTTAATAGATTATGTGATTTGTATGGAACTACATGCAATCATTGAAACTTTCACCATTTATTACAAGCCTATCTGCTTTAATAGACTGTGATTTGTATGGAACCAACTGCTTTAATAGACTGTGATTTGTGTGAATGAATGAAGCATTGGTTTTAAGTGCCTGTATCCAATTAAGGTTTAGACACCCCCACCATGAGTACGGTCCGCCATCAAAGGCCGGAACCAGGTGCCGAGGCTGTACCCATGGCGAGTGTGATTTGTATGGAACCAACTGCTTAAATAATAGACTATGTGATTTGTATGGAACCAAACATTGGAAACTGTTATCTTTATGACAATATGCCTTGAAGCTGTCGTCATTTATTACAATCCTATCTGCTGTAATACACTATATATGTGATTTGTACAAAATCAAGCATTGAAACAGTCATCATTTATCACAGTCCTATATACTCTACTATGTGATTTGTACAAAATCAAGTGCTACTGAAAACTGTGATAATTTGTTACAATGCTATCCGCTTTAATATAATATATACTATGTGATTTGCACCGAAACAAGCATTGGAATTGTCGTTATTTACAACAAGCCTATCCGTATTAATATACTATGTGATTTGTACGAAACCATGCATCAAAACTGTCATAATCTCAATGCCACGTAAAAATAAAATACCGTTTTTGTAACAACTTATATATTATACAATGTGAATGACCTGGAGGATAACAGACTCAGTTATCAAAGTAATGTCAAATGTATATATACACTGCAATATAAAACACCAAAGCTTCTAGTAGACAATACATAGCAGACTCCCCCGCACTTGTTAGATGCAGCCGCCAGTTTTTCTCAAACAGCGTCCTATTTTCAAAGATAATGAACACCCAGTAATATGATATTTGTCTGACCGTATGAATATAACATTATTGAAAATCAATTCTACGTACAGTACGTTTATAGAATACATTTTTCAAATCCAATCTTCCTCAATATACAATGTACATGTACTATGATACACAACATATGATAATGAAAATTATTAAAACACCAAAGGATTTATTAATTTTGCTTTCTATTATATATAGTACATTTTATATTTATATTTTAATTCTAGTCTAAGTGCCAGTGGTCACAGTGTTCTACAATGTTAGTATTCTCAAGTATGGAAAAAAATTAACTAATATGGGCAGGAACTCAAACCAGAAATATTACTAGACCCTGACTCAGACCTTCCCACCCCAAAAAAGAACATACCAACAAGCCATATAATTATGACAATGTATTTATACATGTTTTATGAATATGTATATGATAGTACTGTAATACATAAAGTTTATTTGTTTAACGAGTGGAATACATTGATTATATATTGACACATGGTCACACAAGAATCCTGCTGCCGCCACATAGGATATTCTTCTTCAAATAACAGCAAGGGATCTTTTATGTGTACTTTCCCAGACAGGATAGCACACACCACAACCTTTGATGGACCAGTTATGGATCACTGGTTGGAATGGGAAATAGCCCAACAGGTCCATTGCAGAGCATCGATCTGTCGACCTAACGAACCTCAGGCAGAACACTTGCACTGAGTTAGGTCCTACTCATTACCACCTCAAATGCTAACTTGCTAAGTACTATTTGAACAGCCCCTTATGTGTAGGCTATGTTTTGACCTCAGAAACAGTTGCGCAAAACTTAAACATTAGCAGTGTGTAAAAAGGCGAGACAGAGAGGAAATAAATTAGGCAGCATTTCCCTACAAATCAATAAATATTGATGACGGTGGCAAACACTGATTCTTTTGTCAACTATATTAAGTCATTCAATATTATCATAAATCATGATTATTTATTAGTCTTAGGATATCGGAGATAAAATGTGCCATAAATTCTGTTAAAAAGATGGCTATTTTTATGATATGAATGTTAAATGATGACACATGTGTCTGTCTATACAACATTCATTAAGTTTGGTCAAATTTACCTTCAAGTTGATGTTTTGTTGAGTGAAAATCATTATTTTATATATGTGACCTGTGCTGGGATTTCTAGGCACAAGTCGCTGACTACTGTTTTACGCTACGGATCAAAATACATGAA
>JAULBR010083945.1:0-13455 GCA_032355825.1 Melanodrymia aurantiaca
CTTTTCAGAGGCGAATAATAACAAAGTATTTTCATAACTCGGCCGAAAGTGGACGTATAAGTCAGTTATACCCACAGCTACTCGGTGTATCGGTGAATATCCTACAGTTATGGTCGTGGAAACCTCCCATGCTTCACCTCGGAGGCCCCACGACCAAAACTGTAGGATATTCACTGATACACCTCGTAAACTGTGGGTATAACTATTAATACACAATCCCTATCAAACATGAACAATTCTTCTTTTGATTTTTAAGTCTACACATAATGTAAAACCATATTCAATCACATTTTTCGTATTACATTTTGCATATTATCACATGTAGCACAAGCAACTATCATACACTATTAACATATTACAATGTCTCAAGTGCATAAGATGCCAATTAACTTTAAAACATACTCACGATATTTTGACAATAAATCATTTTGAATATCAAATTTCAACTGGTTTCAAAAATGAACATTACAATTTTGGATGTATATGTGCATAAAAGCATGAATATAATTAATATTATACATGATTCTAAAAATCTAAGCTATTTCAAAATAAAGTATCAACTGTAGCAAATGAACATAATTTCCTAAATAAATGGTGTATAAAAACCTGCCACCATAATTTTTCTATGAAAAATATAAGCAATATCTGAATAAGAACACTATCCAAAAATACTAAAAATACATGTGTACATTAAAAATATATAAACTGAGATCAGTAAAGCACCTAATGTTGCAATAATAGAAGCAAAATGTTATTTACAATCAAATGTATCACCAAAAGAGCTGATCTTAAATATCAGATTAACAAAAAGATTTAAAAATACATGCAAGGCTTAAATGAATAGATGTAGATTAAAGACTGTCACTCATCAAGTTTGGTGCAAAACCTTTCCGCTCTGCTGCATCTCCAGACAATAGCACCGTCCTTAGAGGTGCAACGTAAACTGATCAATTTTATGTAATATAATGACAGTTTGGTTGATGTTTATAATCATATAATAAATGTATGCAAGTATGTAGATAAACAAGAACAGTGTTTTCTCTTCCGTTTATATCCAATGAAATTGCGTGCAACTCACTTCACTCCTTCGTCACATGATCACGCTTTTTACGCCAAAATGGTGAGATTATCTTTAAACAACGTAACGGCTTAAAATCACAATGGCCATGTGATGAAGGATAATCATTTCAGTATCCTCAGACATGAGACAGTTTGCCATCAATTATTTATTATACAATTGTCCAAAATATACAATAAATGTAACAAGTTTAAAAAAGAGATGACTGTATTTTTAGAAGTGCTATTATAAAATATTTGTCAAGTACTTATCAATTATTGACCATCTGTGGGTACAATATTAGGTTTTGTACACAAGAAATTGACAGAGATCAATAGCTTCGGTCTATATTTGTTTTATTTGTCCTCTAAAACTTGATGTTGTTCTCGCAGATTGTCAATTAATGTTTAATTATATAACGTCAATAAGTCTTGTACATTCAAATACAACATGTACATCTGTATTGAAATGTGTGTGGTTATAATTTCACACACAGCAAGATGATGGATGTTATTTAAAACATCTGATACAAGGTTTTTATGTTATCAGCATTACAAAATAATGCCATTTCATGATGTTGAGGCATTAAAATTTATACCAAGAAATTAGTCAGAGATTATGCATTACAAAAAAACAGTAACTAAAGGGAATCTGTCACAGGATTTCGACCTAAAGGACGGAATAGTTAATAACTGTATCTGGGACAGAGCGTGCGAGTCAAATACTGCGTCAGTGCATGCTCTCAGTTCCAGCGTAATCGAAAACATCATCCAGATAGATGACGATATGAAAAACTGCTCCAAATTCTAAATAACTGCAGCCATTTGAATAACACATATGAAACGCCAGACACAATAAGACATTGGTCTACACATTTGTTTTGATTGACTATTAACAGAGATCTGGGGAAGGAGACCAGGTCTGTTAAACTAAGCACTTGGTTCTGGTCGCAACGGTCGTGTGTCTGTTTGATTCAGTTGATGCAGTGGTAAGGCAAGTTCCGGTGGTCCAAATGGATCAACCTGGAATGAAAAAAATAGTTTATGAATAAACACAGCAAATTACTTTTAAAGAGTAAAAAAAATCTACAATCAGCAAATATTATTACTGCTATTTAATCAGTATTTTCACTGTTTAACCTGTGTTATCACAGTGTAAATAGTTACCTGTTACCACTATTTAACTAAATAGTTAACTGTTAACACTATTTAACCTACAGTATGACTGTTTAATCCATGTAAACAGTTTAACCCAAAATTATTACATTTTAACCAACGTTACCACTATTTAACCAGTTACTAACATTATAACTGTTTATATTAATTATTCTGCTTATTTTATCATTTCCTAGATGTCGTATTGTCAGACCAAGGTAGCACAATGGCTATAGCCATCAACTGTAAAGCAGAAGGTTAGAAGAAAATACTGTACATATTAAAATTATATATACAGTGAAACCCCTCTAAACCGGACCTTCAGTAAACCGGAATTCCCTCTAAACTGAACATATTTCAAAGTATTTAAACCTCAGTAAACCGAACACCCCTGTAAACCGAACATTTTGCTCGGTCCCAAGTGTGTTCGGTTTAGAGGGGTTTTACACTGTATATATATTACTATCTGCTCACATCAACTTTAGGATTAGTTGCCGATGTAACGATCACTTCAGTTGCCGCGGGCCCATGTTGTCGACGAGCACGACCCCAGTTGGCCTTCACTTCAATATCCAGAATGTGAACTTTACGCCGTTTAAACGTTTTACTGCTTGAAATGCAGATCAGCTGATCTCTCTCAAGATCATCAAACGAAGTTATCTGAAAAATAATATTTTAATAATTTAATGGCATATATATTGAACATGATGAAATAACATTAATATGAATGATTTCTTTAGATATTATATATACAATAATATGCATGAATAGCAATAACTAATATATAAAATATATATGTAAAACATTACAAACTATTTACTGTTAAAACGAGATAAGACATGATAAAACTGATTTATTCTAAACAAGTTTGAGCTTTATACAGTATAAGTCAAATGCTCAATATTATTTTTTTCAGATAAAACCACAACCAATCACTATAAGCTGTAAGAAACTGATGCCTCTGTGAAAATACCAAAATCGACAACGAAATATATATGTTAAGAAACCGTACAATTTTCCAAACATTATTCCATTCAGAATAAATATTTTGCGCATTTATCTTAAAGAGGATCAATTAGCTTTGCACGAAAAGCATGATCACACCCACGTCATCAATGCATTGAATACTGTATGCTAAAATTCATTTATTTGGGTCGACTAGCGTAACTTTGTAAGACAACTTAAGTGGAATAATCAATTCTAAAAACGTGGATAAAATGGCGACTGGTGGTCTTCATTTGTCGGACCGTGAGCAGGATTACACCGGTTACAGTCCTGACATTTAATTCAACGAAATTCGGTGCCAGTCATTGGTGGAACAAAACAGCGGGAAAGCGGAACGAACCGCATGTACAAAAAAAATCTGCAGGGTCATCCTGTAAGTAGACGAGTTGCAGGTTCTAGTTTGAAAAACATGCTTAAAGACCTGGAACAGCAAGAAACTGACATGAAAGTGCAGATCGCGGTCATCGAGAAAGAACTGAAGATAGCGGAGCTCCGTCAACAGTTGGAGGAATTAACTGTATGTACGGAGAACCAGAGTTACACCTCCTGATTTGGAAGAGACAGTTTGCAAACCAAAACATCCGAGCGTCACAGTACGCGACCTCAGAGGAATGTCTTCTTTGAACGAGTTTGCTGATAGCCAAATGAGACACATCCATTCACAGAGATGGACATAACAGAGTGCGGATGCAGACAAGGTAAGCCTGTGAAGTCAATAATCTTAGATCCACAACACAAAACCTGCTCTTATTACCATGACCCCATACTGAACTGTCCAAACTCATTCAAATATTCTCGAGTTGAAATTTGGAATGCAATTCCACATTCTATGAAACAGTGTGTCTTCATTTAAAAGACTATAAAAATTACTTGACTACACTGGCACTTGCAGATTCCTAAATATTTGTATATAGTGTACAGGAATCGGTACTAAAACCTGTAAGTTATTGTAAATAAGTTTTGTAATTTATACTTGTTTAATTAGAAATTTGTCTAGTTTATTTTAAATTTATTTTTGGTTATTATTATTACATGTATTATTATTATTATTATTATTATTATTATTATTATTATTATTATTATCTAATACAGATTCATAGATGTGTTTGTGTGTGTGTAACATAATGTGGCTGTAATTAGCCGCCTGTAATCAATAATTTAAGGGTGGTAATAAAACAAATGACTGTAGTCCAAGTCTCAAAATTATATACCAAGAGTTCCAAACAACATGTAGTTGAGTAAGACATTTTGATATTAATGAGCGACAAGTTCGCAACTGGAGAAAAGATAGAACTGTTCTTGGTGAAATATGCCAAAGACAAAGAAAGCCAGAAGTCATTCGATGTCCCCAAATTTAGCACTTGAGGAACTGTTGGATTCCTTGTTTTCATTGCAATGTCAGGCTGGCCACATCGTCACACTAGTTAAGATTCCTCAGTGTGCAAGACCAGGAAAGATTTGGCTATATCACCAACATTCAAGGCGACTGCAAACAGGTGTTCAAGTTGCATGGAGAGGAACAATATTGTTCTACGACAGCAAACTCACATCGTGCAAAAACTACCAGATGAAGTAGAGAAAGGGTCCTGTCATGTCAACAGTTCGTTTTGAAAGAATGAAAACAATTTGAGTTTCATGGTAACATGGACGAGATACCAATGAACTTTGACACGCTGGGAAACGTAACCATCGACATGAATGGAACGTATTCTGTACAAGTGAAAACCTGTGGAGCAGAGAAACAACACTTCACGGTAGTACTTGCATGCATGGCAGATGGAACGAAAAAGAAAAAAATAGAAAAATTTCCAAAAGACGTGATTGTTGCTTATTATTATTATTATTATTATTATTAGTACAGTGGTTAGAGAAAGTGTGGATGTCCCGACCCGGTGGTGCACAAGGCTGCAAGTCACTCCTGGTGTGGGATACGTTCCGTGCTCACCTCTACAAAAAGAGTTAAATGTGAGGCAGTGTGTAATTCCAGGAGGCTGTACGTCGTTGTTACAGCCACTCGATGTAAGTCTGAATAAACCATTCAAAGCAAACGTGAGAAAAGAGTGGAATGACTGGATGGTCAATGGTGAACAGAGTTACATGTAAAATGGTAGCAGACAGCAAGCACCTTTGTCAGTTGTAGTGACGTGGGTTAAAGATGCTTGGGAAAAGATTCCAAGAGACATGATTGTCAGCAGCGTTCTAAAGATGGGGATTGCAAACGCCATGGACAGCACAGAAGACGACAGCTTGTTTAACGACATGTTAATCTCCAGCACTGTGTGAGTCCGTGAGGGGAGGTCAGGGAGCACACACAGGAGAACCAGTTGAACGATGTTTATCACAATGATAGACACAGGAAGTGTGGGACATACTCGAGGCAGACGATTCGGATGATGAATTCGATGGTTTCACTCCCGCCAATGTGTCAGAATGAATGAAAGGTGGAAATGTTGTTGCTTTGTAAAAGTATTTAAATGAATAAAATACTGACATAAAGTTTGTGAACCCTACTGCAAGATGTGATCGTTCTAACTGGAGTTAATAAAGTTTGTGAACCCTACTGCAAGATGTGATCGTTCTAACTGGAGTTAATAAAGAGCTAAACAAATTTGAACTTCTTCCTCAGCTCTCAAATTCATCAATGGCCAAAGACCAGAAAATTATTTGCTATGGGTAAATATTTTATAGCAAATCATGTACCAAAATGACAGGTGCTCTCTTCTGCCATTTCAGAGGGGAAATAGTTGCTGATAGCAGAACAAGTATAAGTCCCTGTTTCTGTGGACACACCACAAGGACGTCGTATTTCCAAGGTACAAGATATTGCAAACAACCTTCCCAGTTAGTATCTATGAATTAGTGATTACGGATAGATTGTAACAACTTACAGGCATTCCTTCTGTGGTGAAAACATATTTGGGTTGTTTCCATAAATCCAGCTTTGTAGTTGCCAATTCAAGAATTTCGTCAAGTGTTTCTCCCCAGACATAGACTGCTCGTTCAACACTCTCACCATTGGGGTATGCCAGCACTCGTTTCTGAAACAAATACAACAAACTAATGTTAGTTAGTTAGTAATAACAACTTATTTACATGCTTTTATCCAACCAAGGTTCAAGCACACAGGTTTGTCATTGTCACGCAGTCCAGCTGCCTTGCAGAGCACTCACTCTGGGTTGGAGTCGGTACTGGGATTAATAATCCTATATACCATGAAAGGGATTTGAACCCATTACCTACAAGTCTTAAGACTGATGCGTTAACCACTGTGCTATGTAATCCAAACACTACTATAAAAAAGATTCATGGCAATATTAATGAAGGTGTTCTGTAGTAATGTCAAATATTTCCAAATGGGGAAATATTTTGTAGTACATGTACTTTGATTTTTTTCAAATTACAAAGAGAATGCAAATTCATCAAAACATGCAACGTTCAAATGATTATCTTACCATATTTGGCTGTCTGTACAATCTTGAGAAGTTAGCACTTGATAAACCACGGATGTCTTCCTGGTTTGTATGAATTTCACCAAGATGTGTCTACATGAAATAAGAACCCAAACTATAAGTAACTGAACATGAGTGGAGATAACAGCAGTTTTGGAAAACAACAAAATGGGTTATTTTTAAGAGGATTTAAATAAAATTGTATCCAAATGGTAAAACATGGGATCGAAATTAAAAAACATAAAATATTTTACAAACATTTATTGGCTAATTATATTACTTTAATTGCTTGCAATAAAAGAACCCATCAGTGATGTATTTATTGTGTAAGATTACCTGCAATCTGTGCACACTGTCATGTTTTATCTTCTCATGTACAGTTGGTTCCTGCCAGTTGCCTTCTATAATCACTGGTTGATGTGAACTCAGTGTTGACTTATATTCACCAGGGTTTAGCTCGTCAAATCTGCGACCTGAAATATTGTTACAATTGTTTTACAATTTAACTTGAAAAGTAACACATAAAGAAGTAAATTTTTAAAGTAAGTCTGTTTCCACTAAAACAAAAAATTTATAAAACTAAAAGAACATGTTTCATCAGTAAACTACTGACATTATCAAGAGAATAGGAGTGAACAGACAAGCAAGGCTAAATCAGAAAGTAAGAGCTTGGTTAATAATGTTGAGTGAATAGGAGTGAATAGACAAATATGAAGGTAAAGAATTGGGTTTTTATTAGAGAACAAGACGTCACTTTTTTAATAAATGTACTTCAATTAATTCGATAAGTTCTGGACATGCAACCTAGCTGTCTCAACTGTGATCACGACAGAAGTTAACGTTAGGGCCAAAGACGAAATCTGCTGCTGTCACACAATGTGGCTACGCCTATTAAAAGAACCTTTCATATTAACTTTCCCACAAACAGGATAGCCGTTGCAATACTGGTCTGTGTAAGTACTTCCCAATTTAGCATTTCGGAGCACTTACTCTGGGTTGGAACCGGTATATATTATTTGTCGAAAATCTATGATTTAATTTTACTCAAAATATTTATTAAATACATTTTTGGAACATAACACACACCATATAATCCAAAATATGGATGACATAAACATAACAAAACATTTAACGAAAATTTGAAATCTATCTTGCGAAAGAGTGATATTACTGCACCTTTCATCTGCCGTAGAATATGCTTCTCCATGTCTAACTCGAGAGACACGTGTGCACGGAAAGCTCGTTTCTTCTTTCTGTTGATATCTTTTGATTCAACAACTGAATAATAACAATGTTAATTTGGTGTAAACACAAACAACGCTATAATTATGATTTTCGACACAATTAACAGGACACTGTATCAATCAAATGTTGTATTTTGACGTGCAAGATCCATTTTGTTAAAAATGTATACTCATCTCTATCCCATTTCCTTCCTAATAAGTAAAACATTCCAGCTCAAAGCATAGTAGATTTGTTTTTTTAAAGCAGCTGAATTAACTCCTTTTATTCTCTTATAGTACACTGAGTCCTTATCACTAGGATTCATGGAATTCAGATGTCCTGATACACATTTTAGTACCCATGAACGTTGCTGCGTTAATTTGGAATGGTTTAAAGAGAATTAGATAAGATAAAAGTGAACTTAAACTTCTATACCTTCTGGTGGAATAAACTTCTTTCCACTGGAAACCCAGACTTCAATAGGATATCGAAGAATTGTTTCAAGCGAAGGCAATGGAACTTTGCTGAGTAGGAGTTCTCTTTTCTTGGCAATTTTATCTGCTTCATTATCATCAAGTTCTGAAATACAAACATCTTTATATCAAACACAGATAGTTTATATACAATCAGATGTGAACTTTAGCAATGTTTGTTATCTTCTCTTGCTACCATTTTTAAATGTGTTATTTCTTACGTGTTTGTCATCTTGTGTTTAATTGTAATGTATCGTAAAATGTAGGGAGAGGCCTTAATATAGGCACCTGCCTGTTGGTCAATCCCAAACCAACAAAAAGTTGGTAATAAATATTCTTTAAACCAGATGTGGATCAGAACGCAATGCAAGCAAGTAGTATAGAAAACTCCCAACAATGTTACATTCAACTAAAGATTAATAATTAATTCTAAAAATAGACAATACCTGTTTTCTCCTCTTCATTTGCGTCCTCCTTATCAAGTTCCTCAGTTGCAGATTGTTCCCTGTCACCATCGCCTCGCTCGTCATCGATGTCACCGCCCAGCTCGAGATTACCATACATATTCCCATCAGCACGCTGCTCCAACTTGAGAGGGGCGTCATCACTTTCTTCAATCACTGATCAAAACAGATACAAAATGTCAGCACGTAATACATTGAACTGCAGGTGTAGAGGTCAAACATACAAATATTGCTCTCGTATGAGCCACTCACTTAATTCTGTATCACTGTTCCACATTTAGCTTCAGTTCACCATTAATAATTATCACTATATGTGAACAATAGCATATATTTCCAGATCTACAATTTGTCATCAGAAACACCATCATATGAAGTTATATATAATTATGTATTGTTTCTAATCCACTTAGAAAATGATTTACCATCAGACAAGCCTGAACTGTCTCTGAGTAACATCTTCTCTATTCTGTCGGCCATCTCCGTTTTGTAGTTCTCCACAGCACATTCAATGATGTCCTCCATCTCGAGCATAATAATCCCATCCTCGGTGTACAGCCGACGAGCAGCCTTCGACAGGCCAATCTGACTTGTACACTGGTTCAACAACTGCAATCCAAGTTAGAAATATCAATACATTCGTCTCATTATCTAACAACAGGGGTGGATATTAATTATGGATTGACTCTTATTTCTTTTAGATTCATCGAGGTATGAACAAAAAAAACATCCGCAAACTGTGTGAATCGGCGAAGCCGTTCACACAAAAGTTTGCGGATGTTTTTTTTGTTCATACCTCAATGAATCTAAAAGAAATAAGAGTCAATCCTTATTTCAATACTGAAGCTTTGTATATTAGGCGAAACCAAATAATATGTCTGGTTCCGGTTAGTTGGCTGCTTAAGACAGGTTTGACTGTATAACCGACACATTCTTTTATTTGGCCTTACCTGTGCACAGTTAACTTCCTTTGTTTGTCGGTCCTTATACGTTATTGCTTTGTTGTGTGATGCCATATAATACAAACTGACAGCTGAACATCTTAATCTTCCTTTAAAACTGGACATTGTGTGTACATTGGTTTCTAATTTTAGATAACCGTGTTATAAATGTGTAGTGTTGATGTGATGTTTGTGTGTATAGAACTGCTCCTGGCAAGGTTATTTCCCATTTCTAATAACGGTTTATGGCAGGATTAATCACAATGTGTTAACCTTTATTTGTATTGTTAGGATATTATTGAGCACCAGTTGTCAGTTTGGGTTTGACATACACGGTGTGTGTATAGGTTCGCTCAGGTCATCACGGCCTCATTGGTATTCTAGTTTTAAACAATAGCGATTGACTGTTCTGTAAAGTGTGACTCATTAGTATTACATAATGAAAATATATCTGTATTCTTATTGGTCGAAAATCAGTCACATGATCTTCCGTAAATTATATTTGGCTTGCCTGTCCATAGAAAGTGATATTGACCATCTTCCGGTTGTTGTGCTTGTGACGTGACGTCAGAGACATGTATGACGTCACTCAACAAGCTACTTTTAGCTCGTCAGTTAGTACTGTGGAAAACATAACAGTGTTGAAAATGACTCTTTGGAATTAATATTAAATTATTATGTAATAAAACAAAATTTATGGACCATAATTTCGGGCAATATCATGTTTTATGGACAGAAGAAAGTGATTTCGTTCAGTGGGTACAGTATCCATCCGTGTACATACACTGTAGAGTTCAGGAATTCATCCTCCCCTTATATAGTACTACCGTTATAACTAATGGGTTTTTCACGTTCCAACCAGTGGTTCATGACTGGTACATCAAAGACTGTGGTATGTATTACCGTGCTTACATATAAAAGATCCATGGAATTTTATTGAAAAAGCTGTCCACTTCTGAGATCATGTGTCAAAATCGCTGTTTTTAGTATTCATTAACCAATACATGTGGCCCAACATTTGGTGTCATTAAACAAAATCATTTTATTGTTTACAGTTTATCTTTCTGTCACAACTTGTTTTCATTTAACTTGAATTCTGTCGTGTACAGAGATCTTGTTTTAAAAACATTTATGTCTTCGATGTATCTGTGACAGCTGAGATCGTGTTTATTTGGTTTAATTTCTCCTAACGTCACATGTCACTATTTATTTTTCTCTGCTCTTTGAAGTAGGGTTACCGTAGACATTTTATTTACGTTTTATGTTCACTTTCATGTAATATGTAGTACGTTGTTTATTATCGTTGTATACAATTTATTACCATTGTCAATGTTTACAAACTAACGTTTTATTGCCGATGTCGAAAGAACTATCGCCCGACTAGCAGCCTGACATTGTAAAATCAAACCATGCGATTATATCATTGGGAAATCAAAACAGATTTTTAGCGCAGCATTATAAATAGTAAAATTATAAAGTTTTGTTGGTGTTGCATTTGTTTTAGCTTGTATATGTCTGTTTTCTTTGGGACAGTGTAGGACTTTCTTGTTAATGTTTAATTTGGCTTACGTTAGACAGATGTGCTTTCTTCAGAATGTAAAGACACTGAGGGCTGTTTAAAGTTTAACTATATCAAAGTAAAGTTTGTTTTATTTAACGACGCCACTAGAAACATATAAATCAGCAGTTATTGGACGTCACACGCATGGTCACAGAGGAAACCCGCGTTCGCTGCTTCATAAGCTACTCTTACCGAAAAACAGCAAAGGGTCTTTTATGTGCACTATCCCATAGACAGGATAGCACACACCACGGAATTTGATAAACCAGTCGTGGGTAACTGGCTGGAACGGAAAATGGCCTATAACATGTTTTGCGCTGTGGAGGATCGATACCTTGACCCATCCCGCCACTGGCAGACATCCTACCTCTGAACTACATCCCGCTCCTTTGTGGACTATGTCGAACGTTGTTTATCAATTATATTACCATACTTATTTCCATTAGTGAATCCTGAACACCGAGCTTGACAAGCTCCCCGTGTTTCAAAACCATCACAGCATAGTGGCACCCACATAGTGACCAAACATCTTTGAGCAATTAGAAATAACGCACATTCATCTACTAGACTCCATCGTACGTCCACAAAAAGCCGGGGTCATCCAACAACGCTGCAAGTTTTTCATTGAATGGTCGGTAAAAAGTATTCAAAAAGCGACTAGTTTCTCGACGCATTTTGCCGATATTTTTGTCTTTCATCCGCCTCTTGTTTGCAACTGGCTGGTCATATACGTTCTCTTCGTCTCCTTTCAATTTTCCTGAAAGCACAAGTCAAACATAGTATATTTTACAAGACATTTATGGTCCATAGTATACATATTTATCATTTCAATTAATAATATTTTATTTATATACCATGTAACATGATTAAATTTATATATCACAGTCTATATTGCAATACAGACAAAGCGTAACTTAAAATACCCATTTATGAGCACAAGTAGGAATCCACCTTTCTGCACCGATTCGCATGACACTTGACAGTCTAACACCATAACTCTTGGCCAAACCAGTAGGTGTTAAAAAAAACAACTCCGATGTTAAATATTAACAGCTGCTGATTACAACATGGTCTGGGTATGTCGTTAACAAATATTCCTTTCCTGGTGCCTATGTTACAGCTACATGTACTTGTACTTGCATGTGTGACCTGTACATTGCAATTTAACCCACCATCTTTCATGTGGGAGTCTGGAGTTAGCACTGACTGATAGTCGAGTAGATATGGCATCTATTAAGAAGCGATATATCACTGACGTGTTTTATTCGTTTGTACTGCCAATCATTCCTCTCTATCAGTTTGTATCTACAGGTCGTTAGCATCACGCAATCCCAGACATACCGATCACAAGAGATTGTGTGGCGAGGTTCAGTGTTTTTAGATTAAGTTTATCTCAGTGTTATGTTTTCATTACGTGAATTTTGAAAATTAGGGAGCCAGTAGCTCAGCGGTAGAGCGTCCGCCTGTGGTTAAATAGGTCGACGGAGCGATCCTCCTCAGTGAACCCGTTTGGTTATTCCCCGTTCCAATCAGTGAAACGACTGGTCTATCAAAGGCCGTGGTGAGTGCTACAGACGATAGAATTTTGGTCTCGAAAGCATTTCGAGTCAAAAGTCCGTTGTGGGCGTTGGGCGTTATCTTTAAAAAAAACTGTTCTGCAACAAAAATAAACTCGTACAGTGGTATGTGGTGTGTAATGAGTTGTGGGAGCAATAATTGAATTTGCGTCTCTCAGTGCTTTTTCATGTGAAGAATTCAAGGAGGTAACTTTATACCACATCGCTAAGCATTATTATTACACGCCTGCTAAATTGCAATGATGCCGTATTTGTGCAACAAGTTATTTTTGTTTTAGGTTTTTGCTCTTGCTTAGAATATCTCTCTATATATACACTGCGTGTGTAGTAGTCCCGACTTTTAAGACGAGTGCCACCGTACGTGCTTAAAGGGGCAGTCTCATTGTTACAAAATGGCGGCTCCCGCCAATTTTTTAAACACTATTTATTTTACAAACGTAAAGAATATACTTTCAGCTATATGCAAAAAAAAATTCACAATAAAATATGGCCATTTACTATTAGAACATATGGGGAGACACTAACGATCCCCCCGCCAAATAGTAAGAATGTC
>JAULBR010083956.1:0-13455 GCA_032355825.1 Melanodrymia aurantiaca
TGCGTGCGTGCGTGCGTGCGTGCGTGCGTGCGTGCGTGCGTGCGTGCGTGCGTGCGTGCGTGCGTGCGTGCGTGCGTCCGTGCGTGCGTGCGTGCGTGCGTGCGTGCGTGCGTGCGTGCGTGCGTGCGTGCGTGAGTGCGTGTACAATAACCGTTTTCGTTTTTTAAATGATCACATAAAATTATGGATATACATTTTGTTCATTTTTATAGCATTCCTATTGTTAACGCTTTGGCGCATGCATTCCATAGCATTCCTCTTAGATTATAATCAGTTGCTTTAGAACATAACAGGTGCGAAATTTACATTCAAAATACAGAATCAAATGCATGTGAATTGATTGGGAATTGCATGGCGTCATGGTGGCACCTGTACATATTAGACAATGAAAAGGGAGGAACATGGTGATTCCCGGAAAGGCTCTGGACATACGGTGTACGTTGCGCAGTGGATAGAGTCTGTCACCCCCGTATCGTCTCCACCCCCGTATCGTCTCCACCCCCGTATCGTCTCCATCCCAGAGTGAGTGCACGGGAACTCTCAGTCTAAACGACGTACATCAATATGTTTGTGTATTGAAAACCGTGGATTCTTCCGATATCAGCTGTATTTATAACCATGCAAGGAGGATGTGTTAAAAACTGGATTCTCTGTTACGACGATGTTCGCATAATTGTAATTGTGTAATTGCACCAGCAATGTTAGCGTATGGCGTAAGGTGTACACAGGGAATACTAGTTACGTCTGGACTGGCACAGATGTTCTAGAATACCTCGGACATCCTCATTCCTCACAAACATATTACTGCACGGACCTGGCCAACGCGCATTATGACCAGTGTTGACAAGTTGTAAAAACCATATGCGCTTGTTTACAACTGGTTTGAGTTTACATGACGTACGCGATCCAACAGTAAGTGTTATTTAATATGATGAAAGTGTATCTCGGTAGAAGATTTCAGAGGGATCTTCAACATGGCTATAACTGTTTACACACTATTTAGACCATCATAACACTATGTGTTGGCGAAAGGCTATCGTATTGACTCACATGTGGCATCCGTCTTAAACTCCAATCTATGGATTTAATAATACAGGTAATAACATAACAGAACTTATATTCATTATCACTGCAGGGAATATAATTACTAGTAGTATCACAAAAAACAAACTGTACACACTATTGAAACTGCTTCTACGTGGGCCTAGACAGTTCATGTATACACATGTGAATTAAAGACAGGATTTAATAATACAGGTAATAACATAGCAGAACTTATAATCATTATCACTGCAGGGAATATAATTACTAGTAGTATCACCAAAAACAAACAAAAAAATGTACACACTATTGAAAATGCTTCTACGTGGGCCTAGACAGTTCATACACATGTGAATTAAAAAGGCAATAAGTAGAATTTCTCAAAAGTGCAAACTCTTCACCCTATAATGTGAACATAAAATGTGTGTTTTCTTCCTCGGGGAACTGATAATGTATTGGCTGTTCAAGGTGTGACAATGGTTTCAGACTATTTATGCGCAGATTCGATTATTCATAATATTATTCTGATACTACTTCGATGCTGCTGTTGTTTTGTTATTACATTAATTGAACTAAAGAAAAGATCATTAAAGAAGTAAGTTAAATAGGAAAACACGGACAAAATACGCCCTCCAAACAAATGGCGTCGTCTGCAAACCACGCGTTATTGATTTGCTTCTCTCAGTGCAGCCATCGAGTGTTGATCTTCAATTCAGTTAACTCGGGTGGTCCCCCAAGATATTCTCAATGTAGCCATGCACACTGATGTCATTTCGCTTGATTACCACTCCTACCAGCTTCACAAGCTAGGACTTTAATTCCGTAGGAAATACAATTCAAAACTTGGCATTAATTGACATGAAAACAGGTGGGAATATTTAGCACCGTTGATTAGAAGCAGATTTGAAACACCGATAATGTCCCTTGAATTACGTTAGCGCCCACCAGTAGATATACGTTTAGCATCCAACAGCAAAGTATCTGTCTTGCATTGCTTACGTGAGGTACACATAGGCTATGCTTTTAATAAAAAATTGTTTTAAAAGTTGCTTAAAAATACTGCTCAAATTACAATTTGTATAATATAGGTTAACACCATCGTATATAATCTTGTTAATGGTCCCCACGAATTATCGGTTGAAGTTTTCTGTTCCAAACAAACTCAAACGGTGAAAGTTCGCTAATTTAACGTACCCGGAATGGCTTTATATAGCATAAATAAAATTTATACAAATCGACGCGATTGGTCAATATAGATCTTGAAGCGCATGCAGTTTGACAAAGAGAATAGCCACTGCGGAGATACACTTGTACATAGGAAAGGCAAAATCAGAATTCACCTCTCAACAATAATATAACAATCATGTTAGCCCGTCATACTTGTTTAATAATAACACAACATATTTAAAATATAGATTACGGAAAATTGGTAAATATGTAATATCATTACAATATTATTTTGTCATGGGATGTGGGATTGCAAAGCGTTTAATAGCTAATGGTTTATATTCTTAAACATCTGCGTGTTCTTGTTATATGATACCAGTTGGATAAACAACAATCATGGTACATGGTCATTCGGTACACACACTTGGTCAATGCCTTATTGGTATTCTTACATCGATTTTCAAAAACAAGCGATTGGCGGTGACGTGAAGATTTGGAGACTGTTATTTCCCAGTATGTAATTGTAGGTCTACGATTGATCTCTTAAAGACACAGTCCCCAGTTTGGAGAAGGGTGCCACCGTACGTGGGCTTCTAGTACTAGTTGGAGCATACTAGTATTCTGCTGTATCATAGAGCATTTCTGTTTATACATGTACATGTACTTACATGTTATATTGCTGACAATATATGTATATCTTAGGTGAACTACCTATATTGATATTATTAGAAACAAAATGGAAGTAAATGTCAATTTTAATTAATAACAAATGCTCTATAATTATCCAGAACTATGTTAACCGATAGCATTTGATGCGCACGTGCGGTGGCATTCGTCTTACAACACGGGAATGAGCCTTTAATATTGTTATTCTCACGAGTTATATTTTATTCGCAAAAGGTCATGGAGTATATATGTTAGTGCTAGATTTGAACGCGACTATGATGCATGATGCACCAAGAAACACAGCAACAAACACAGACAGCCACGGAGTACAATCTGCAAAATTTAATGCCGTTCCGTATTCCTAGAACCGGACTCTGTTCTCCCGGACTCTGTTCTTTACACTATATATCTACAAGACATTATGATAAGAACACATTGATATAATATGTAAACGCACTCTGCAGCTCGAGGTTACGCAACCCAGGTGTGTACGCGACCCTATAGTTATGATTGAAGATAATGGCAAGGGAATATCAGGTGCAACTGAACAGACTTATATGATAAGTCACTGACTAAGTGTTCAGCTCGCACATGCGATATACATTATAAGAGGTATAACATTGTTTATACAATGCAAGCAAGTAGTGGTGGATTGACATTTCTTTTGATCGATCACAAGATAACAGATAATTCATTCCGCTGTGCTGGGGAGATGTGTGTAGTGTTTGGTTTCTTCAACTGTAGGATGGTATGTAGCGTTCGTACGCCGCAAGTCTAATTTACTTACCAATCGATCCTCCTCAGTGGATCCGTTGGGTTATTTCCCGTTCCAACCAGTGATCCATGCAAGGCCATGGTATGTCCTATCCTGTCTGTGGGAAAGTGTGAGACAAAGTAAAG
The DNA here is from genome assembly GCA_032355825.1 of Melanodrymia aurantiaca. Taxonomy (NCBI): domain Eukaryota; kingdom Metazoa; phylum Mollusca; class Gastropoda; order Neomphalida; family Peltospiridae; genus Melanodrymia; species Melanodrymia aurantiaca. Next base: position 3,775 of record JAULBR010083956.1, read on the forward strand.
ATGGCATGTACTCAGGAATCACTGCCAAAGCAGTTATAGCCTCTGTTGGCGAAAGGTTCGCTGTGATTAATAATCTGCGTTCTCACATGAACACATCTATACAACACACGCGTATAAAACGTGGTTTTATCATACGAGTATACAGCACATGACATTGCATATTGATAATGAGATACATATAAATAATGAATGGAAGCTATTTTTTTATTTCAATTATGCAGAGAAACGATTCCCCTAAAACCGTAATTACATAATACTGTATTGCAGATTCCCCGTTAACTCCGTCTTGTTTATAATACGGATATAGTTATGTTCTTAGGACGTACACCGAGTGTATCTCATAAGCTGTTTACAATTAGAACGCCAATTTGTCCTCACAAATCTGATAAATTAGCGTCCGATTCATACGATATTTGCGAACCAATGTATTGTGAAACATTTGAATGAACTATTATTGGTTTATTATGAAAGAAAACTGATTTTTTTTACTTAACACAAATGAATGGCGAACTTTTAACATGAGCATAATTATAACAACACAACGCTGAAATAAACGCCTTTGGTCTAATGCCTACTTGATCAAACAGGCAAAATTACTTTCGTTGCCGTAAGGACAAGTCGAACTTCTTTTGGTCAGATCAGAAAGAAAAGCGTGCTTCATAGTGAAGGTGAATGCTTCAATAACAGGCTGTTGTCGAGACACTCGTTTACTCTGGTTCGTTATTTACCACTATGGTTAATACCGAGCTGGAAATAGTGTTCGCTCCTGGGTAAGCTATGGGTGTGTACTATTGGTGATAATAAGCATAGATAAACATGGCTTCAATATGAACGGTGCTGAATTACGCTAAATACTCAAAGCAATCTACAACAAAACTTGGTTATAAAATATCATAGTGATATAAAACAAATCATTTATTATTTTAAGAATGAAGACCGCTTCACAAGAAAATGGAATATTCTTAAATTATAAATAAATACATAGAAAGTGAAATATGTATTCCCTGATCATTAATGAATGCATTGATTGTGTTTATCAAGAATCAAACTGGCAAAAGATCAGTGATATCGTGTTTAGTGCAAGGTTACTATATATTTGATGTCGCAGACAACAGATTCCAATTAATTTCTTTTCTTTCTGTCTTTCTTCCTTCTTCTTCTTCTGTCCCTCACTTCGTCCATCTCCTATAAGTACAGATTGTTCACAACACATGTATTGTAAATGTAACTACATGTATCTTATCCTATTGAATGCTGATTTATGATGTGTATGCGTGCATTCTCATTATCATAAACACGATTCAGGTTAATGAACATGAGATATAATATATCTCATGTTCATTAACCTGAATCGTTTTTATGATAATATTATAATGTATATTTATTTACTTTAAAATATGTTTCTACATAATTCTAAATACTAACTGAACATAGAAATTGGACGGCAATGACCGCAGACGGATATTTTAGGCTGACATCCGTCTTCATTACTTCCCATAGCAACAGTGGTCATTTATAGGTTTTAAGTTGCAAATAGGGAAATGTCATTTTAACGCTTTTAAAAGGATTTATAAAATGTTTTTCCATTTCTTATTAATTCGTAACCTATTTTTTAATTCGTTCAGTTAGTCGAATTTAACTTTCGGTGAAAAATATATTTTCAATAATTTCTCTTGAGTCAACAACTAAATTCAATAGATTGTTACCGATTCAGTAATGTTGAAAGATTTATAAGAACCTTAACTAAAACACAATCCTCCCAAATAGTGTGGGGAAATGAGCGAAGTATACTCTAAACGTCCGTCAGATGGGTGGGGAGGGGTTGAATGGGCCGACATATCATTAGCATTTAGATAATAAAACAAAAAGGTTAAAGCTACTTTATAGTTTGCCTTGTACGGAGCGGGACGTAGCTCAGCGCAAGAGCGTCTGGTTGAGATTCGACCTTCCTCAATGGACCCACTGGGTTATTTCCCGTCCCAGAAAGTTATCTGCGACTGAAATTTAAAAGGCGGTGGTATGTGCTATCCTGTCTATATGAAGTGAACGTAAAAAAAACGTGTTGTTATTCGGTAACACTAGCCTATGTGGAGGAAACGGGTTTCTTCTGAGACCGCATGTCTGACATCTAATAACCGCTGTTTACTACCGTAATCAATATTCTACAGTGATATTGTTAAACAAACACCCTTTATCTTATTTTGTATTATAATGTCTGATTAATCAATTCAATGTACACCGAGCGTATTACTTTTTGTAAACAAAAAGAGAAACTTCCAATAACAAAAATAAATATTTATTTCGACGAGCGCATCTAATATGGTGTTTTTAAACACTTTGTCTAAATTGGGAGAGGTCGTTAGAGCAACCAATCCATCCCCCTCACCGAAAACATAAGCCTGAATTGCATATACACATGTACATACATGTTGCGTAGAATTCTTCATCTGTTTAATGTCCAATGCTAAGCATCACCAGATGCGTAAATTGCGTCATCATGTACGCAATGATTAGGGTAAAATGTGTCCCAACCAAGTTACAAGAGAAATAAAAATTCTTTCTAAAGAAAAACACAGATGATTTCAATGCGTTGAATCCAGATAGCAGTTTTCTCATCAACAGTTGAGGCGCACCCACGTGTAAGTGTTTGTATATCTGGTGCCTGTACGACTTTGAACCGACTCTAACTGTAGTGTTGTAGACCGAGATCTAGCTACTAGCTATGTTAAACGTTGGACCGTCTGTCAGAGGTAGAAGGATCGATCCTACATACTAGACTTGTTAAGTTTACCGTGTTACCAGCCAGTAAACTCAATTACATATACTATGTGCTATCCTGTCTGTGCGTAAAGAGCATTAAAATAGCCCTTTCTGCTAATCCAATAAACAATATTCTAAGCAATGGTGTAGTTAAACACTTTCTATATTTCATTGTGCTACTTTGAGGTGGGTTTTTGTTTTCAATAATAGGGTAAAGATCTTGTTTCAATAAACAAACGTATAAACATTTTGGAAAACCTATAACTAAACAACGTGACAAATTATACCATGTGAACGTCTTTTAAAACATGCAGGGTCACACCTAGTTAAACAGTATTAACATCAACAACATAGTCAACGAAAGAGTTATATATAAAAAAGATTGATTAAATACGTCCTTCATACGAAACTGTTTACTTTTCATTGTGATGAAGCTGGTGACGATCTGGGGCGTCCACACACAATCAACATCACGTCATAAATATTATTTACATATTTAACAATACACAAGTATACACACAATCAACATCACGTCATAATTTACATATTTACCATAACACAAGTTTACAAACCAACCGTGTTGTAGAATTATTAACATGTGTATTGATAAAACAATACAATTCAATGTTACATTCTCTTTTGAATCCAAGGATTCTGTATTGATTAGCTACGAGAATGCATGGCCGGTTGGGAACTGTGAATAAATGTCAATGTGTTTCACAATCCTAGCAATGTTCGGAGGGCGGGAGGGACTAAAAGACACATTCGGATTGATTTTCGTGTGAAAACATCTGTCCTCATTTGATGAATCTTTTATGTTAGGTTTAAACATGAAGGGTGGGGGTCAAACTGAATCCTAAGTATGCATGCACGGCCCATTAAAGTGGCTTCAACTGGAATGGTTTCCTAATTTCCAAAACTCTACTGCGTCTTGTGTACATGTCATAATGGTTCATATACAATGGATGCAATACAACGTGTATATGGGGCGCTGATTCGCTTGTCATTTGAAAGTCTCATTTCTTAACCTCACGACCATCCGGCATACTCACAAACATTATGCCTAATCAACAGAACAGAATATATTCACAATAAATACATAAACAATTTACAATATGCAGATGGCAAGATAGTGGTGAACAAAAATACACTGGTATGTCATTATTCAGAATATACTAATTAAATACAGTAAGTATAAGTACTGTTAGATTCACTGAGCCATATGTACTACTGGGGTACCTGTCTGAGCGTTCGAAGAAGAAGAAGAAGAACTGAGCCATATAGTTATTCTCTGTTAATATGTCGAGCAATATTTCCATTCTTCCAAAGACATGTATCTACATATGCCGTGTTCAAACAATTCCACTGTTCCTAAACTTATTCAAACATTCTGAAATCTAAACAACAAAACATTGACATGACCATATGCGTATCTCTGCATAAGGCAAAATCGAAGGAAATTGCGGCAAAGTATAGATGGCATATACTTACGAATCACTTCCAAAGCAGTGATGACACCAAGTATTTGTTTTTGTATATATTGTATATAGATGTAATCATATTTATTGTTATTATTATGCTAATAAGATGTAAATCTTAAGGCTAATAAAGAACTTGGAAGAACTCGAAGTGTTCACGAAAGCAGAGCGTGTTCTGCTCCACCGGTTCCACCCGTCGTCAGCACAGCCATATTGTTTGTCCGCGGCCTTTATCGTTTTTAACGAAACAATACAAAGCGTAAAACAGGTCAAAGTAAGGTTTTGTATCAGACATCAGCTATGTGAATGTCATATTTTGATAATTATTGTACCTACAGTTTCAACAGTTGGAACTTGACAACTGAAGGCTGTGATTCGCACTTGCATTTCATCTCGACTTTGTCATAATCTCCGTTCAACTCTGTCTTGGGCGGAAGTTGTGTTTTTTCATATTGCTTATTTTAAAGTTTATCATCGTCATTTTACCCTAGAATAATATATTGATCAGACATAATCTTTTGGTCGTTTCCATTAATAGTATTCTCACGGCATACACTAACTCAATCTGTATTCATCTGAGAGTCGTATTCAGGTAGTCAACAGACGCAGTTTCTCTGAAGAATTGCCGAAAATAACCAAATGCAATTGTAATACGCAGATCAAGTGTACGGATTTGCAGACGTTGATGAATAGAGACATCTGCTTCCTGATCGTCTGCGTGGTCTATAGATTCGTCTTCAATATGATTACAAATTCCATGATTAATTACCACGCGTCAGAAACACCTAGTATCTATTGTCGATTCTAAATCCAGATCCAAAAAATATATACATGTAATGCGTGAATCTAAAAATATATAATTATATTAACTTTAGTACGAATGTAGAAAATATCTTAATACAAGAAATATATATAGATAGAATACTAAACGTTTGAGTCTCGTTCTATTCTACATAAAGGTCAGGTGTCTTTATTTAATGTGCGTGTGTGCATCCGTCTTTATTAGAAAATAATACTGATTAGGGGAGTTTTTAATTAGGGGACACTTCTGAATGTGTCAAACTGGTTTTCGTGAACGGAGTACAATAGAATTGTTACAACATGCTCCATTCCATCAATGTCTGGTCATTCTTTGATTGACACGTAATGCTTTTACAAAACGTTTGCTAACCCAGATCTGTAATCAAATATAGTTCGTAACAAGGTAAACATGTTTTCAAATAGGCGTTATAGTTCACCTAAACGTATAAATATTGAAAGTATTCAATCAAATCTGAACAATTGCCAATTACCTGTTGCACTGCACCATTGTAAAATAGTGTGTGTTCTCTGTAGCGCGCGGCTGTTTGCCACTGCACGTCTGCGTGTTGGTCGGTCCGCGGACGATAAGCTCTTTTCCTGTCCGTCTGTCCTTTCCTTGATCCATCTTTCCTTGTTTGCCTCACCATACCAAATGATTGTCTCCAAAATCACGCCAAACAAGCAATGTTGAGATCGTCATCCTTATACAATTACCTTGCAATTTGTTAGCATAATTATAATTATAATATAATTTTATAATCATGTTTTGTTTTTAATGTGGTTTTGATTTAGAGCTTAAAGTTTACTAATTAACATTACTCGAAAGGGTTAAACCCTGTAATATCACAGACTGTATTTCAGACTGATTTGTATAGTTTAGGTCCAGCACACCTAGATAATAATGATTATGTTGTCAAAACGTGATTCTGTATAATAGTTATTAAACTGTTGTTCTGACGCACACAACTGTGATGACCCAAACGACGCCACTCACCAGTTATAGGTGTGGTATTTCAACACGAGCTATACACATAGACAGATGGTGCTACTAACTGGAAACATTCTACTAGTTTGTGAAGTAGGCTACTCTTACCGAATAACAGCAAGACAAATTAGCACAGTCGTGGATCATAGGTTGGAACGGGAAATAACCAACGGGTCCACTGATGAGGATCGATCCGTCGACCTACCAAACATCAGACGGACGTTCCTGCGCTAAGATCCTAAAACCATTGACATATCCTAATAAACATTTCTGCAATGTTCAGATGGGATTTTGCTTTGTCTGGTCTTTTCGTCATAAAGACCCAACAAGCAGACTTTTACCCACTTTTATCATCTAGTTTTTAAACCTACCAACCCTTTCTGCACTGTAATTCTCTTGTATACATTTTTTTTTGTTTAACGACACAACTGGAATACATTGATTATTAATCAGCGGGTATGTATTGTCAAACGCACTGTTATATCGACACTTGTCCCAAGGATACCCCTGCCGCCACATGTCTTACTCTTCTTCAAATAACAGCAAGGAGTCTTTTATGTGTATTTTCCCACAGGCAGGATAGCACACACCACGGCATTTGGTAAATCAGAAGAGCGTTCGTACACTGCGCTACATCCCCCTCCCCAGTTCTATTCTAATGCTAGTAAACGAAATAAACGTTTCCTATACAGTTTACTCACGTACAATAAATGACGCGGACGGACGGATGGACAGTTTTCTCTATATAGTTTCAAGGTGTTTAGTTTAGTGCTATGTGACATTTAAAACAAGCGAGAATTCTAGCTCTAAAAATAAATGTGCTCTAAAAGTCACATTTGGAGATCAATAGAATAAATGAACGCTATTGTAGTCGAATTAAAAGATTTATAAACGCTGTATTAAATAATGACGTATAATCATTAAATACATTTGAAAGATCTGAAATAAGATATTTACAACGGTTATGGTTTTGGTTTTTTTTATTTGTGGACAACCGCATTATTGTGATTGTCTGCAGCAAACACAAACAAATGCTCGGAGTAAACATTTTCTTCCGCAGTGTGGCCTTCGTAAATAACAGTTGTATTATTTCATTTCAAAAAGCACATAGTTCGATCGATTGTGCAGAAACAAATTGGCCGAGTAATTAAAGGCGTGTTCGCGGATAAACCAAAACGTAGTTTCGCAACAGACGTCTGTTCCTGGTTTTAATAGTTAGACCACTACGCGACCGCAAACTGATAATGTAGGTTCATTTAACACGATAATTAATACGTGTGACGGTGTCGCTAAATACAACATCACGACACAGAATAATGATGTTATAGACGTTCATTATATTTATCACAAGTCTGAATGGGATTTCGCACAGTGGTTAGTTGATAGCACAGTGGTTGGAGTATCTGGCTGAGTTAGAATGATCCAGATTATTCTAAGAACACACGTCGTGTCGCTATTAACTGGAACATCACGACACAGCAGTATGTTATTACAGACTTGCGTTCTATTTATTACACGTCTCAACAGGGGTTTAGCACAGTAGTTGGATTTAGCACTGATGTTTAGAGACACTCCATAAAGAAAAATCACATCAGTTATTGGGTGTAAAAATATGGTATGTATGTATGATATAGAAAAACGAATACAAATCAGTGTATAGAGCTGATAATATATGAATAAGCCATGGTAATAAGCCATAGTGTACAGAACTATGTTATAGTCCATACAAATATATCACAGATTTTATTTTTAAAATTTGCTAAAACATTGTATTTATATCTGTCTGAGTTAGAATGATCCATCTTACTCAACAGCTGCGTTAGTTTCCTGTTCCAACCAGTGGTGTAATATATGTCTCATTTGCAGGAAATTGCGTTTTAAAGATCGTCTAATAGATGTTCGAGGTCAAAGGATCGATCCTCCTCCGTAGAGCCGCTAGGTTTTGTTTCTATTCCAGCCTCTCAGTGCTAGTAGATCGCATGTGGTGCGTGTGGGGTCGGCAGATCGATCCCCAAGAGTAGACCCGCTGGGTTTTGTTCCTATCCTAGTCAGTAGTACACGACTTGTACATCAAATGATGTCGTCATGTGCCATCCATTCTGCAGACACGTTCATACAATAGATCGCCTTGGTGCGTGCACGAGGTCGGAGGATCGATTCTTCCCATTAGTCCCGCTGCGTTTTGTTCCCATTCCAGCCTGTAGTACACGATTAGTACATACAATTGTATGTGCCATCCCTTCTGCAGGAAATGCATACAATATGTCGTCTTTGCTGCATGCAATCAATTCTCCTAACATTACCCGTTCAAAATGATGGGCTGCTCCCGTTCCAACCAATAACAGCGACTAGCACATCGTAAGCTGTATATGTACTTCTCTTTATATATGATGTCCTATGGAAATGTTAAATGTACCCCCACTCTGTCTATAGTGCGGTGGTGTGTTTCTTGCGTTTTTACGAATGAATGAAGTAAAGTTTGTTTTATTTAACGACGCCACTAGAAACACATCGATTATAAATCAGCTGTTAGTGGACGTCAGACGCATGGTTATACTGACACATCGTAAGCTGTATATGTACTTCTCTTTATATATGTGCAAACAAACATTCCTTGCTGCTAATAAATAGGTGTAGCATTATGTGTCCACAGCAATCTAAACATCTACCTCAGCTCAATTTACAAATAAAGCTGAATGATCTGTCTGATATGTATCGTCATCAAAATGCCTAACATATTTGTCTAACTTGTTCTCACAAGGAGAGGGGCGTAGCTCAGCGCAAGAGCATCCACCTGAAGTTCGGGAGGTCAACGGATCGATCCTCCTCGGTGGAAACCCGTTGGGTTATTTCCAGTTCCAAACAGTCTGTCATAGGCCGTGGTGTGTGCTATCCTGTCTGTGGGAAAGTGCACATACAAGATCTCTTGTTGTTATTCGAAGAAGAGTAGCCTATGTAGCGGCAACGGGTTTCGTCTGACAATGTGTCGATATAACCGTGTGTTTGACGTCCAATAACCGCTGACTAATAATCAATGTGTCCTAGTGGTGTTGTTAAACAGACAAACAAACTGTATCTGTTCTCACAAACGAAGGGTAGCCTATTTAATATCAAGTAATGATGCATCTGATAAGAAATACGGTGGACCGTGTGAGAAATACCTGAAGAAGGGACATAACTCTTGCTAGACATGGATTTCACTGGTAGCTTATGATTTGTTGTCTGGGATAGGAAATGTTCTAACTGTACAACTCTGTTGCATTCGTCACAACCCGAGAACGCCCCATCAGTCTGAAGCTCGAGCGAGTAACTGTTTTATAAACTGGCAATGTTTAATGAGTTTCGTTATAAATACACATGTAGTTATGTATTTTATTTTGTTCTTGCGAAGCTAAATGCTATTTCCACAAAACTGGGTCTGTTACCAAACTACTTGTGACAACACATTTAATCGACGTTTAATAGTCGCTTATTAAAGGCACACTCCAGGGGCGGGTTTAATGAACGTTACTTATAGCGCTATGATAGCGTAAAGTCATTTTATCGATTGCTCTGCCACAGTCGTGTGTATCGATACAAATTATAGCTAGGACGTTTTGCGGCCACGATACTTAATTTGACCGCTGTGACCGCTTTATTGTCCTCAAATATTGTTAT
>JAULBR010083967.1:0-13454 GCA_032355825.1 Melanodrymia aurantiaca
CGGAGAAAAAAGGCGATAGTTTATTGCGAATACAAATAAAACCGGCAACCGGGTTCGAAAAACAATGCTGGTACTTCGTATACATTGTATTAATAATACGTACGCACCACACAAACAGCGTATAGCGTATTTCTTTACTTAGGCTCTTTAAAAGTAATAAAAGATATGAAATTGGTTTGTTTAACAATACCACTGGAGTATATTGATTAGTATTCCGTGCCTATTCGATTTCTGACACAAACTTGGCACATGGTCTTAGAAGAAACCTGCTGTTGCTGTAGCCTAGGCTACTCGTACTGAATAACAGCAAGTGGTCTTTTATATGCACTTTCCCAGACAGGATAGCACAAACGTTTAATTATATAGATATATAAATTATTGTGCGGAATGTTTTATCAGTAATCGACTCGTAAGTTATATTGTAATCTCACCAAAATATGTGACCAAATGTCTATATTGATGCAACTTCATGTCTTAATGAAAGGTGTGATAGCACAATCGGCAATAACACATTTCAATCGGTGCTTTGAAATCTGTTCTAGATTTGCTTGAATTCATTTTTAGGCCACAATTTAAAAAAGTGCCAATTGAAACAAGTTGATTCAAACTGGTTTTGCCTCGGCAATGTTTTGGCCGACTAGGAAGTAATTTTCTGAATTGCAAGGGCTGGTGTAATTATAAATATAATATATTTCTGGTAATATTACCGTAATATACATGTTAGTAATGTTTGCATGCATGCAAGAATACTTCTATATAACACATTTTACCATATTTTCCAGGTTGTCTCTATCATCAGTAATGAAAGCTGGACAATACCAATGTCTTCATACACAGTGTAGTCCTCTCCTGTTTCATGCTACAGCTTTGCTTGGGTCAGTATCCATGTGTACACTGGTTTCTTATGCCCGGCGCAGACGAGCGTTTTTTAACGCAGGCGTCTTGCGTTAAAAAATGCAGATGGATGCGTCTCGTGTGCACCAACATGCGATGTGTTCATGTTTGATATTCGACGCAACGCAGAGGGGGTCGCACACGATGCGATATTACTGCGTTCGTACATATACATATGCGTTTTTAACACAAGACGCCTGCGTTAAAAAACGCTCGTCTGCGCCAGGCATTACACAAATCATATAAAGTCATGCTTTTACAAAGTTGTACATAACAAAATAAGACCTATTCAAGATAAAACAAAATCTTTTACGTGGTCATTTTCACATTTCTAAACCACATTAATCATATAGATTATTTAGAAATGTGTACGTTTTTTTTTTAACAAAATGAAATTTTCTATTTTAATTTATGATTACATTCAATTTTGTTCACATTAAATTTTCGTAGTGCTGAGCCGATGAAGAAAAAGAAACGTCTAGACCCAACCTTGGTACTACATCGGGAACAAAAGAAGAGGAAGCGGATAGAAAAGCAAATTAGGAGACTGGAGAGGCAGGGTCAACAGCTTAAGCCTGTTTCTGAAATTGAGGGTGATCCCAAACTGAAATCAGAACTTCCGTAAGTACTGCAGATAATTTCATAACATCCATTAGAATCCATCACTTCTTTAAACCATCTTCAGTTAACCGTGACAGATTAAAACCCAAATCGACAGGCGTATTATGCCAACACCTTGTTTTCATTATTGGTAACAAAACCATCCTTTGTATACTGACACACTAAAAATGGCAAATCTTGTGACATATCTTCCTTAATTTACAGTCAAAGTTAAATCTACCAATTATTACAAGATGCCATGAGATACACATGTTGAAAATTGTATGCATGGGTGGTTCGTAGTTTACTGATTAAAATCCATTGTGATCATCTCATATTTTACCTGCCAATGTTCTGTATTGAATATATTGGTATCTTTGCTCAAACAAAGGCTTTTTAGTGTTTATCCCAAATTAGGCAAGAAATATGCACCAGAGTTGGGTGGGATGATTCACCCACAAGTCATCCCACCCATGATTTTGTGTGGCAACTTCCTTTTAGATGCATTCCAAAGTACAATGTACATATAAATGATCCGATCATTTCCCCCATTCTTTAAAAATTAACCTTTTTTTTTGCAGTCTCTATGGAAATCTACAGGGTCAGCATGAGGACCCGAGATAAATACAGAATATCCATTTATAAAATTTTAATTTCTGAAGTATCAAGTTGTCCGTTTTGTTATAGTAATCAAACATCACCATTTATTCAAATGGTTAGATTATTGCAAGCATTTTTTTCTAGTTTGTGTTCTCATTGAATCGTATTGTGTATAAACAATTCTTGTTAATTAATTATGCAGATTACGCAAACGAGATACAAGGGTCCTGTTGTTTGATGAAGGTGAAACCCGTGTTGCTTTGCATAAATCATGGTGCAATTACAGACTTAAACAACACATCCATGAGTTAACCGTCATCAACCTTGCTAGGGAGGCACAGCAGAGTGCACTAGCGGAGTTGAGAGCTGAATCAGAGGAACTGTATCAACAAGCCATTAATGTTAGTGTATTAAAGCTTTTGTAAATGTAGTGGGTAAATTTTGTGCTAGTATGTGTTTTAAATTAGTACATGTATTGTTGCGACGTGTTCAAACATGTACTCAAGTAGGTGTTGGAGCTCGAAGCTTGGGGTGTCTGGCTCTAGGGTAGAGAATGCACCTGCAGATATTTGTGAACATTTGATGTGTGGAGAAGCATTTTTATGTATCCTACTTTCGCATTGCAAATTCTAGTAAAAACAATTATTTTGTAAACACTTACTTCATAATTTTCTTTATTACCAAAAATAATCTATTGTGGATATACAAATGTGGACATTCTGAATAACTAATAGTAAGTAGTACTTAATTTAATTTTTGAAAAGGGGCTGTAGGTACATAAATTGCATAATCATTAGGCCAACTAGGCGTTGTTCCTTTAAATCAAATATTAATGTTTGATTTCTGTTTCAAGTACAAAAGTCTGATATTTGTTTCTATTCTTTCTCTCTGCAGGTTGATGACGAATTGATTCCAGTTGTTATACATGGACCAGTGCATACGCCGCCTGTAGCTGATTATGAGTCTCCTGATGGAGATTACATCAACACAACAAAAACATTTATATAATTCTTGATCACTTGAGATTTTAACACTTTTCTTTATATAATTATTGTTAGACCTGGGGCCAGTTTAATGAGCGTTGCTTAACGCAATGATAGTGTAACATTGTTCTAGTGATTGCGCTGCCACAGTTGTGTGTATCGATAACAGTTATAACCATGAGGTTTTGCCACCACAATACTAAATTGACCACTGTGACTGCTTCATTGTCCTCACATATTGTCATTTACACAACCGTAGTATAATGTCATGGCTAACGCTGTCACAAGTGACGTTACAACTATCCATTAAACCGGCTCCTGGTCTTTAGACATGGTGTGCCTGCCTCTTGTGTGCTGTTAGATGATGTTCATATTGGAACTTTTGATGCCAATAAGTTAGTCTGTCACAAACAGGTGAATAAACATCAAAGAAAAATATGTTCTCAGAATTTAAATCTATTGCCTCAATGATACATACAAAATTGACTGCGAGATGGACAAAATGATTTTTAAGCTCATACTATTTGATTTTCTATATTTCCCATCCCCCTTTCACAAATTATGGATTCATACTTGGCAATAGTTTTGTAAATGGTTGATACACATTTTCAATGGCCTAAAAGAAGCTACTTTACAACCAATTCAGACTTTGGTGTCTATTTCTCAATCATTTGAGCATTTACCATCTCAATTTCAGCATGTATGTATGTATTAATTTCACATCTGAAATAAACCCTTGAACTCAAAATCTGATGAATCATACTCTAAAATGGCACATATACTGTGATATAGTCGGAAGAATTATGACTATCAGCAAATCAAATTGCGCATTCCAGTTATAATTTGTATCATGGGCTGAATGTGAAGTTTTTCTTATGAAATCTAAAAATGGCCAGCACTTAAAACCTTGTATTTCCAAATGGTACAAAGTGGTAGACAGTCATGCATGTCACAGCAACAGTCATGATAGGCACTTAAACAGCTAATTGATTATCAAATGTTATGAGTTTATTTCATTTAACAATGAGTAGGTGTTCTAAGTATCCGACACAAAACAAAACTTCAAGGAAAACTTCTGATGTGAAACATACTCGTGCTTGCATCACTTAAAACCTTATGGAATGATTCATCAATTGGGTTTGTCAAGTTAATCTGTTAAACTTTAAGACTGTCAATCAACAAGTCTGGTGCTAAAAGTTTCCAAACAATAGCGTGACCATTGAAGTATACGCACTAATTAGCTGCCTCAAGTGCTTTCAGTTTTTGCTGATCATTGTGATTGTTACTACTGTATGTTTGTGGTATCAAAATATAACTGCAAAATATGATCCAAACAATGATTGCATCATGTATTTGCCAGTCTAGAAGTCGATGGTGCATTAGCACCACTTAAAGAATACTCTTCATCTTTATTTGCCGGCGACTGTTTACAGAATGCTCTCAGAGCACAGACCAGTTCCAATGAATTATTGACACTAGTTGTTGTTTGAGCCATTTCACTGCAGAACTGATCAAATGATTCCTGTGTATCATCCTTTCGGCGGATATTGCCAAATGCACTTTCAGCCATCAATACAATCTGATTCTGAACATCGTCTAAGCTGCAAACTTGTGATTGCTGGGATCTCTCACTTTTCTCTAGTTTTTCTTTGTTTTCATCCTCCACTGAAGAGAGAAAATAAGACAGTGGCATGTAATGAAAATAAGGGCAATTCAATTTTTTTTTTATTTGATGGGAAATACCTTGGTTGAAAAAAATAAATAAATAAACGAGCAAAATGTGATGTCCATCAAAGAGATATCAGGGTCTTTAACTATAACTATGAAATCATGCTGCTGGTTTAGTTGGTATTTTAATTAAAATGGCTCAGTTGGAATTTTAATAAAAATATAGTTTGAAGAAACTAAACAATACCTTAATCAAAGATCTTGTTAAAGTAATAATATACATTTCATTGCATTTATAGTTCAAGGTATTAAAATTCATCTTTATCTAATTTTCAATGTTGATCATTTATATTTATCCTCCACACATCAATTTATGTATAGATATGTTAAGAAAAGAAATATACCGTTAACTTTGATCTTTTTGGCAACAGGCTCTAAAATATCTTTTGGTAGCTCCAACAGCTTGGATAGGTGATCTTGCTGAGTCTTTATCAGTGACTCGACAAATACCCCGAATGCTCGATCCGATCGCCGGACAATGTAGTCCAATAATTCTTCGTTGGCAGCCTCTCTTGGCTTTTCTTTTATCCGACTGACCTCTGTGACAGTCAATACCTTATTGGAAATCAGTGCATTAAAGATTTCATCTGGGGTCATATCACTCACTAGGTGTGGTCGTTGCTTGTTGATTAGTTGTTTTTTCTTTGTAGACATAACATCTTCAACTTCAAAAAAGAGACAACCAGAATACAATAGCATTTTGCTACCGACACAAACAATTTGACTGGTACCGATCGTGTACCATTGTATCACATTCATTTATATTAGAATTTAGATGCAAACATTGGTGTCAAAACGTTTTGTGTCGTTAAAAGAACGCCCGCGCTATTGAATGTAGGGCAGGAGTATTCTACATAACATCATTTAAACATGCGTTCTAGTTCAGGATAACAAGAAAATGTATTACATTTCCCAGCAGCTTTGAAAAAGTACAATAATAATATTCATAAAGTAATGTGATTAGTACTATCGTAAACTCCATTAGATGCTGTTCTAATTATAGCCAAATCACTCATGTTTAAATCTAGAAATACTATAAAAACTGCTAAATTATTAAATAAATCTGAATTTATCAAAATCTAACCTGCATGTCTTTTTTGCTGATCATCTCTGATTGACCCTTGCTCCAGTAAATCGGCCAAATGACCTTGACATGAAAGTTGTAATGAGTCCACCAATGTAGAGAATGCAAAGTCAGACTTTCTCATAATGTGTCCTATCAGTTCAGTGTTTACGACCTCCCATGTGGAACCAGCTCTAATCCGACGCACATCCATGTTTGTGAAGATATTCTTTGAGATAAAGATATTAAACAGATCGTCTGGAACCATGTTGTCTGCCAAAATGGTCAAGTTATCACGAAGAATTTGTTTGTGTACTTTTGACATCATATTATCACTGGCTGAAAAATAGAAAGTACAATGAAAGAAATAATGGTAACAGAATATCTACGCGTATGTATTGCAAGATTATGTGACGTTATTGTGCATAATTTAACTCCAGCTTACACCTAAGGTCCTTTGTATACGGGAATTGAGTGAAACACCAAAACGATAATGACATTTAGTCAAGACACAGTTACTTTAAAGATGCCCTTTATTCAATTTATAATGAGTGGACAAATGTAAATGGAACACAATTTTTATCAATGTTTGTAAAGTTACATATTTCTAGATTTATAAAATTATTAAAAGTTGTTAAACCATGAGTTGCCACATCACATTATCACTGTGTGTAATTTGTGAAACTGTTGGGGGATATACAATCATATGATACATCAGTTTAATGCTTTGCTTACTGCCAGAGGGAAATCCTCACGATGTTATTAAATTGCACTAGCCACCAACGGCGAGAAATCCAGCTGACAGTATAGCGAAGGCAAAATCGCATTTCAAAGTACATGTAGATATAACTTACTACACATAAACCTAAGACAAATATAGCAATGTTCTGTATGTGTACACATAGTTTTTCTGGACATTCCCTTGTTTATATGGATATAAACTTTGCCCGTTGTACAAAACATGCACTGATGGAATGTGCTTACAGTAAAAATAACCTGAAATGAATTTATATTAATGAATCCAACAATCATTGTTTTGACGCTTGTAATTCTTTATATTTTCTGCGTTACTTAATAAAATGCCAATTCTGGCATTTTGTTTCCAATTTTAATTTATTTAGTACGCTGTAGTTCTAGTTAATGACTAAAGAGTTAATAAATCAAATGACAAGACATTGCGCAATCTGTAACAAAATAGCCAATGACAGGGACAAGAAAAGTAAACATTTAGCCCATAAGCTAAGAGTTACTTAATAATTAATCAAAAGGTGCATAGATTGGGTTACAATTTAGTGATAAATTATTTCAATATAATTTGGAAAAATAAGCTAAAGCAAAATGTCGCCAATAAAATCCAAACCCTTTAATTCAACATCCACTTCATCTTTGTCTACAAAACTTTCTTGGTTGCCAGAGTTAGCATTCTTGCATTGATCAGAGAACTGACTTTTTAACAGATCAAACATTGCCACTTTTTCATCCATTGTTGTCATGTTTGAATGGTTGATTTCACCTCAGTGGTAAGAGTTATCTCCACTTGATAAATAACAGTAAAATGCACGACACAATTACTCTAGCTGCAAACATCCAGCACCAATCTTTTATCGGTCTTGTGACTGCTTGTTCTCTGGAACAGTTGAACTAGCCATTTTTATCTAGTGCTACATTTAACTGAAAAGTAAACGAAATAATTATAAGGATACGAATATTCCCATTAATACAAACATATACCTAACAGATTGCATGAACTCAGAGGTTTCGTACATTTTATATAAAATTGTCAATCTTGATAAAACTAAACTCGATTAATTTTGTAAACATGACAACCCTAATATTAATGGTATGAAAATGTTAGTCGGTTTCATATGGTCAAGAATCATATTTGACATTTCCAATGACAAGCCTCATCACCTATTAAAAAATTAAGTACTATGTCGCTCAATTATAGCGGATTGAGAATGTAAAAAAAAAACGGCCATGGGATTTGATTTACCTAACATTATAACATCGATACACATTTCATCAACGTAGGTGCCATTTTCGGCAAAATGGTGCCGTTTTAGCCGAAAAAGTTTGGTGCCGTTTTAGTCATCAAAAAGTGGTGCCGTTTTAGCTCGCATCCCTTGGTGGTATAGCCCCATCCCACACTGATACATATGAAGGATCCTTTTAGTTGGCTGGGATTGATATATTTTTTCTATTTATCTTTAACTAGGGAAATGTTTTGGTTCGGAGCTGCAACAGCTACAATGCTTTAATTTTGCAGGATTGGAACATTTTGGCTACCCATCGACATTCTGGTAGCCCAATATCACATAATTCAATATGAATATCACATTCAGGTAGTCCCAAAAATCAGATATTTACACTTGTATAAAGTTAGTAAAAACATACATTACAAGTGGTTGAAAGAGTATGAAAAATACTTGTTATGCAAAGTTTTATTGATATATTCACTTGTTAAAGCAGTAGCCCAAGAGTAAAAAATTTAAATGGTAGCCATGGACAGCCGGGCATGGGAGTTCTCAAACTCTGAATTTTGACCTGTATCACTATCAGCAAAAGCACTGCATGCAAATCAATTGGTATTTTATATATGTATTTTATTAATGGTCGAACCGTTTACACAGATTTTAGAAATAATATAAATTTTTGATACTCTCAAATTCTAGCTCCTACATATTACATTTACAGACCCTGGATTACTACAGTCTACAGACCCTTGGACAAACGACAAAGGGTGACTGCAGAAATATGATAAAATTAGATACACATAGCATAAATAAGCAACGATCAGATTATCACTACAGATGATTGCTGTGCAAAAGTATTACATTTAATGATTGCGTAAGAACCACGTTAATGTACAATTATTCATCACGTAATATATCTTAATATGAACACAAACAACGTGTTTTAATTCATTTTAAAATTAATGGTGCGCCACGTATTCTGTGGTATTTTAACCCATCCAACCATGATATTCTGAGCACCGCAATGAGCGCTACTCATAAGGGCTATTTTCACACAAACTCGGTAAATCGAGTTTATTTACACTTACCGTTCCATAATAATATTATTAATATACCATTATATATGGTTAAAATACTGGCCAGTCCTTTCATATGCAATAAAATAGGTTTCAGATAAAATATACAGGGACTGCTCAAATAGTACGTCGTTCAAATGTAAAATTTGTAATTCTGTCACTTCATTAAATATCAAAACGACAAACCATTAACATAGCCATAATATGGGTATCTCTGTTCAAAGCAGAGTTTAAGGCGGTATTATGAAAAAGTGGAGATGTCATATATGTACTATAACGAATCACGGTCAGTAGTTGGCGATAATTATTTTGTACCACACTGGTCGCGCGTGTGAAATATCTGTCTACACAGCTAGGTATTGCATTAGACATCATCACTGTCAATTTAATGTCATGAAATAGACTCCGAATGTCTATCATAAAAAAAGTGTAAGCCAGATGTGGACGCAAATCGGGCCTAGAGGAGCATGCCGTGAATGGCATTAGAAGCCAGTACTTGCACGTCTTAAGTTTGATGCGTTAACCACTGCACTATGGAGGGCGCCGCGATGACTTTTGGAATCTCGGAACATCTTGGAACAATATTGTGTAGATGCGCGTATATATTTATTGTGTCTAGATTAATAGGCCCTATTGTGGAAATTAAGCGATGTCATCATTTTCGGTTAATAATTACTAACACAACTCATGTCATTGAACCATAGCATTAAAGGGGTATTTCGACCGCTACATACATTCAGCAAAACCTTATTGAAATTACTGCCGCATAACAACGAAACAATACAGAGCGTATGGTATATCGTAGGCCACAGCCATTGTATCGTGGTGGTCGGTTACATAATACTTTGAGGAATGCCATTAAATCACGAGCGGTCTTGGACGCTCATTTGTATATTGAAACAGCCCATCGACAACGGTATATCAGAGAGGTCAAACACGTTTATCGCTAGATGTTGCAACAATAGAAGGTTTTGCAAACCCAGAATGAGTATATATATATATATATACAAGTTCCTACTGAAAAATTAAAAATTGTTAGCTATATAGTCCCAAACCCATTGATAATGTAGAACTTGGCGATCTCGCACGTGGTATACGCGTACTTGTTGTGCCCGTTCGTGATGTCACTTCCTGAGCGAACTAACGTAGTTTTTTTAATATTACCGGAACACCTAATTTGTTTTATTTGAACTATATATAGGTAATGATACCTTAGATTTGTATCTTTTCAATTAATAAACCTTATTTTATGTGCTAGTACCCCTTTAACATAAGCATCTATACAAGTTAGTAAATTAAGACGGGATGAAAATACAGAAGAAAAGGAATATGGCGCACCATGCAATGGTTGAGCTTGAACAGGCGTCACAAGTCATTTTGGTTTGTATTAAGACGTCGTACAGAGTATATTTGTCTGGATACATGCCAGGTTTACTATTGTTAATACTGTTATTTGTAAACAGTTATAAATATTTTACCGATAATCCAAACCATCTGGTGAAAGCCGTTTATTAGTGTTTTCATATCCAATTTCAAACATCTCCTTTTGCCGATTTGTTTGTGGTCATTTATTTTTGTTATGTTTTAGGTCATCTAAAAACTATAATACGTGTTCTTTATATTTTGTTTAAGTCTGCCATCCTTGAAATCATTGAATATAATTTGTATTATATCAATTTGATGTTGCATTAAACATTTGGTCACTGTCATGTCACTTCATCTGCCTGTAAAATTATACGTTTCTGCAAACTGTATTAACCATTTTACCATCGCGACCATGAAAATACGAGCATTATAATTTTATTAAGCAATTTTTAATTAACTGATGTAACTTATGGAAACATTTTCAATGATCTGTGAAACTCACATGTAAGCATAGGCACTGGACAAACAAGTTTCCTCTGTAGTTGTGTAGTTCTTGGCCATATCTGCCGTCTTTGCTTCTAGTAATTATGGAAACGGAAACTCTATTAATGTGCCCATATCCACTAAAGGTTCAGGCACGTCTATCCTGGGCACAAGAATGATTGAGATCAAATTAAAATATACATGCTAATTACAATATTAAAACTTAAAAAGAAGAAATCAAACGCTATTAGTTTAAAGGTAATTATGGCATTGTCTTTAACATTTTATATGCTGTAATTTTGTCCCAGTGCTGTCGCACACCATAACATATTTTTATATCGTTATTCATTTTAGATGAGCATTTATGGTAAAAAATATATTTTCAGGCACCTCCAAATGTTGTAACCCCAGAACAGAGACATGCTGCAGAGAATATTATACTGGCATTCAGGAAAACCAAGCTGCCTTATACAAGCTGCAGGTATATCATGGGTAAGTGAATTTAAGACATTTACAGTGTATGTTGTTCGTCAAATGGGAGACATTCCTAACTTCCCTATTATCATATTATGGACATAAGTGTAGTTCCTATTTTTTACTAATTCTAAAAAAAAAATTAATTAAACAATAGAAATGAACATATAATAGTGTCTATGTACAAAGCGTTCATCAATCAATAGACATATATGTTGTATGACAAATATGTAGTTATATCCAACATAGGGTAAGAAAATATATGTACATTATTCTCTCATGTATGTAGTTATTGCATACTTGGACCAGAATTTGGTATAAATTTACAACATATATGTATTGGTGAAAACGGATGAACAGAGCAGCTTTTATGCGTTGTGAGTTTGAAAACGAATGTACTGGTAATGATTGCATTATCTAGGTCTATATGTATCTGTAGTTACTTTTGTGCACGTGTTTGTATTTGTATAGAAAACAGCAAAAATGACTACGTGCTGTTTCAAGGAGCGACAACGATCAAGGAAGCTATAGTGCGAGAATGGACGCTATTGTCTGCTGAAGATGTCGAGTCTCTCCGATCATTTCTTCTCCGATATATCACCAAGAATATTAGGTAACTATGCACATCTTTGGTGTGTAAGATTAGACCAGTTATTTTTAAATTATGGAAATTATTTTATTTATTTGTATGCTGCTGCAGTGAAATTTGGCACACTGTTTTATTACTTAGCTGCACAATGGTTTAGCCATTAGGTTTATATTATGTTAGATTTTAAAAATAAATTTATGTTTACCAAATCCACATGGCCTCGGTCTTCACCATTGGATGTTTGGTCTTCACAATTGAAAACTCATCACTTTTGTCACTAGCTCAAGCTTCTTAGTTTGGCTATTGACTTCCTCTCGTATTTTTCAAACACTGTATTTTACATTGTATATTAGAATGCATTAATTACATTTTAAAAATTACAGTTTGCAGAGTTATGTCAGAGAGCAGGTCTTGCAAACAGTGGCTGTGATTTTGAAGAGAAGCACACTCGACACAAAGGGAACCACCTGTGACAGTTTGTTTCAGGATGTCACAGAACTTATTGGCAGTGGAAATGTCACTATGGTCAGTACATTTAATAATAGCATGCCAAGATGTAAATATCATATTTAAACAAAAGGATGTCTTGATATAGAAAAAGACTATTTCATTTTTTGTTTCACTCAAGTTAATAGGTAGTGATATATATAAATATTTCTCACATTTTTTAAAGGTAATTTTCAATATAAATAGTAAGATAGTGTGTGTCGCAAACTAAGTGCAATCTAAAGCCAAGTATGGTAAAACAAAATATATTTAAAAAGTTATTACAATTATAATGTCAGTGCTTGTGTTGGAAAATTTGAAAATCTTATGCTGTTTGCATTGAGCTTTAGACATTTTAATTGGGTGTGATGTTTTATTTATTTTCCAGCAACTGGTGGCATGTTCCATGTTGACTGCTTTGTTGAATGAATATTCTAGTTCAAGTAGAACCAGCAGTGTTGGTTTTACATGGGAGTTTCACATACGATGTAAACGTGCCTTCGAGGTAAGCATCCTCACATATACAATTTACACAGGTAGTGATTATTATAGCCAGAGGTTCTAGAATATGGTGGCCCGATGCCCATGCCCAGTGTTTTTCTGACTCGGGCCACCAAACAAATACCTTCATCAAGTGAATATTTAAGCACGGCCAGTGAAATTTTAAAATCTACTGACCCCATTGCCAGTGAATTTTAAAATCTACTGACCCCATGGCCAGTGAATTTTTTTTAAATTCTAGAAGCCCTGATTATACAATAGATTTTCAAATATTGACATTCAAAACAAACACAACTACATGAAACAACTTCAGTGTAATATACAAGTTGAGAGATTTTTCCTTGTGTCAACACAAAGTATGGGTTGAATTGTGTCAATTACCCACCAACACTGAAACTGAAAGCACATTGATCTAATTAGATTGTTAATGTATGCCGACTAACATTGTAGTTCAAACCATTTATAATTTCTGATTTAACCTTTAGACTACCGAATTCTTTATACAGACATTTCCCCTCTGTACCGGATTAATTTGGAAAAAATACCAGTGTCAAAGGGAACGAATTTTTATCACGTATTATGACTAGAAAACTTTACTAATGCATAAAACGTAACATGAAACAATAAATATAAAAAAAT
>JAULBR010083978.1:0-13448 GCA_032355825.1 Melanodrymia aurantiaca
CACGAATGGGATTCGAACCCAGTACCTACCAGCCTGAAGTCCGTAGCGTTAACCACTGCACCACGGAGACCGGTATCACAGTACTTACTGGCTCCAACCCTAATGATTGCTTCACATCACTTACACAGACCAGAGCTGGGCATAGTGCAGTGGTAAAGCATCGGGGTTGAAGGATCAATCCTCTTCAGTGGACCCATTGGGCTATATCGCGTTCCAACCAGTGATCCACGAATGGTCCATTAAATGCTGTGGTGTGTACTACACTGTCTGTGTGGGAAAGTGCACATAAAAAATACCTTCCTGTTATTTGAAGAAGAGTAGCCTATGTGGCAATTGCATGTTTTCTCTGTGATCAAGTGTCGAAATAACCATGTGTTTGACATCCAATAACCGCTGATTAATAATCAATGTGTCCCAGTGGTGTCGTTAAACAAACAAACTTTATCTTTACCATCTCCAACCCAGAGTTAGAGCACATGCACCAAGATTCACCAATTTTCTGGTCAACCTGACTTCACCAAATTCTGTTGCATGTACATGTACAGTGTACTATCTAATCTTGTATACCAGAAAAAAGTGTTTTTAACAAATTTCATTTCTATTAATGAAAAATAGTGTCAGGTTTCTTCTTTTATTTCCACGGCCTGCCTTGTGCGCAGTGTCTGGTATCCCGAAAATAATTTTTTGGATTCTGATGTCATAGATTGTAATCAAGCAGTGTATGCTGAAACCATAATTGCATAGCATAACCTAAGTCCATTATCACTCACTCGCGTACTCTGTTATTATATCATCGGATGACAATGGGGGAAAATAGAAGTAAGTGGATGATCTCTATAAAATACACTGTTTACAGTACGTATCCAGTGTTCGACCCAGCACCACCCTAGTGTCAGTCTCGTATTAAAATAACCAGTTCAAATATGTCTTTGATCATCCAGGGAGTATAATTGACTAGCGTACATGATCTAATATGTAACTGGATAACAAGGCAATAAACACTTAACAGGTATTAAATGCGGAGATGCATGGACAAAGTTACAATAGTCAATTCTGCCCTGCGTTCAATAGCGTGATCATTTTGCTACCGACACAAACAATTGGACTGGTACTGATCATGTGATGTGATAGTACATGATCGGTACCAGTCACATAGTTCCAGAGCACTCGCATTATTGAATGTAAGGTAGGCCTATGTCTGTCCCAAGATTCTTTATGCAGGCTGAAACAGAAGCATGCATCACTTCTTCCCAATAGAGTGCACTTCATAAACCAGAAACTTTTAATTCACAGAATATTTGTTGAAAAGTGCAAAATTCTTACCTATCCAAATACAGAAAACAAAGTTATAGAATATATCCATCCATCCATCTAAGAACAAATAAGACATGTTAGATGCTCCCTAAAGATCACACATGAAACATCTACCCATTATTTGTCTCAAATCTGTACCAACAGTCCTTCACTTGTGTACTTTCAACTGTCATACAGCGAGGCTGACAAAACACTTGAGAGCCAAAGAGGTGATGAGCTATTGATTCATACAAAGATACACATAAAACGTTTACTCATGGATTATTTTCACCTTGAGAATTTTTGTGCGAAGTATTACAAATGAGATTGAGTCATAAAAATAAATGCTTGCGCATTGTACGACAAACAAATTTGTCTCGAAGCCTGCATTCCGTGGATAGGATTCGGTTTCCGTCACTGTTCAGAACTGCAGGAAGCCGGGGTTTTGGTTTCTTTATGACGTGTTTTGTCTAGCAATATGACATATCTCTGAAGATGAATTTTTAATGAAATGTGTGTAGTGCTTGTTAAGATTCCCAACAAGATCTTTTCAACTGTGTGAAAGATCAATGAACCAGACAATTGAAGCCCATGCAAGATATTGGATCCACAAGTAAAAAAAAAATCAAATTTAAAAGAAATTAAATGTAAATTTAGATTCTGTTAAAAACACACACACTTTATTAAAATATCTCACGTTGATCGATGTCACGATGGGCAAAAATGATTGAAAGATCAAAGGTTTCACTTTACAAGTTTAAAAAAATAACCATTAAATTAATTTTTTTGCAAAACTATTTTCTAAGGAAAGGGTTCTTTATTGAGCAGTAGAAATAAGAAAAATAAAACTATGATTTTAAAAACTGTATCTCTGTATCAGTCTATCGTTGAGGTACATGTATGTTAAATGATTAATCTATTTGTGTCTCTTACAGCCTAACTGTAGCAGTTAATTAATTATTGAAGTCAAATTTTATACACGTACATATAAAAAAGTCCAACCAGGACACAAGTTAGTGTTAGCATGAGAAAGGAAAACAGCTACTCCTATTGATAAGCAGCAAGGAATCTTTTATATGCACTTTCTCACTGACAGGACAGTACATATCGCAACTTTTGCTACAGTACTTGTGGACACTGGTCAATGTAAGCTAGTAAGTGGCAGTACACCAAACCATTGATCCTTAATTGCTGAGCACTCACTCTGGATTGGAGCCAGAACTTGGTTCTAAAATCCTATATGCCACGGCAGGGATTCGAACCTATCGTACCTACCAGTCTTAAGCCAATTACATTACGAGGCTGGTTATTTTCTACTTCAAAAAATTACCTATTATAGTCCTAGACAGTTTGGTAATGTCAGGGTAGTTATTGACATATTCAGTGCATTACTAAAATAGAGTCTAAATTGAATTAACCTACCTTTCTAGAAATACAGCTAAAATCCCAAGATATTAAAGCCAGTTTGAATGTCTAGAATAGCTGGACACATAGAGCAAGACTGATGAGATAATCACTGCTTACAGATGTGACTACATCTCACCTGCTAGATCTACATTGTACACCACTGCAGGGCTGGGCAGCCAATCATGTGGGCAAGTCCAGGCGATTCACTGGAGATTTACGACAAAGGTGGAACACTAGTTTGACAGGTGTGTCAAATAAAACCCAACCGTAGGACTTACACCTCCGCTTGCAATGCGATATGCTAAACAAATTGCAGGGATTCTGCGAGCTAAACTTTTTTTAAGTAGGATACATGTACAAGATAAAAATTTCCCCAAAAATGTATGTTAAGATTCTCTGTTCAGAAAACGTATAAACGTACATGTGGCTTGTAAACAGATGACATAAATATATGTTGTATACTGTAAACCATGAAATTTAATTTTCGTAGTTCGCGCCCAATCTTAATTCATTTAATTTTCCCTCTCATAACGTGCTTTCATGTACCAACGGTCGTTCAGGAATTTTAAATGTCTCGAACATGCGCTTAGGTGTATATTCACGGAAAAAAGACGTCGCAATATTAATACGGTTTACAGTAGTAATAACAAAACGTGGTCTACACAATCCAGAAGTTTTGCAAAAAACATATGACAGTTTACATACATCTTGGTACATGATTACAAAGCATTTAGAGGTGAAATGGGAGTGGGATGTAGCGCAACGCAAGAGCATCCGCTTGAGACTCGATGGGTTGAACGATCGATGGTCCTCAGGGGTCTGTTTGGTTATTTCTTTTTCCCCCTTCCTCCTCCATTAGATTACAGAAAGCAGAACATACCGGTAGCTCAAATTTAGACAATGAATAAAACTGACTTAAGAACAAACTAAGATACAACAGACTTAAGAACAGACTAAGCTACATGTAAAACAAACAGATTTAAGAACAGACTAAGCTACATCAAATGCATTGGTTATACATAATTACATTGATATGTTAACTTTAATTAATAAATAGAAATCTCTATTAGCCAGAAATATGTTACAAATGTTAGATGCTCACAAATGGTGAAATCCATCTTAGGAGTGTGCTTTTAATGAATTCCACTGGAACAGGACAGAAATTTGTTTTCTTTTACAATTTAAATAAAAAATGATGACACCGAGGGATTTATGTGCACGATTACGAAAATTTGTAAGTTCTTTCCTTGGCCATACCTGTTTAGACAACAGCTGCACAAATTATGCTAAATTTTGCATCATTTTTTTAATTAAAAGATAACACAGTGCTACACAGATCTAATACATGAACTGTTTGATATTGGAGCCGGGTGAGGGTGGAGCAGTAGAGAATAAATTACAGAATAATGACTACTTACAACATCCTTAGATTCAATTAACATAAAATATTGCCTCATCATACCACGAAAGAAATTCCCTTGAATCAGCATTTTGCTGATAATTAAAAGTAAACAGGCGATAACTGCCATAAAATATTGCAAGTTGTTGCACAGAAAACAGTATCTTTATGTCAAGACACTCTTTTATGTAATCGAGAATCATATTTTTGCTTTTTGGTAACAAGTTTCCTTTCATTAATAGTGTCTGTATGTTTCTTGTATGTGCTCTGTAAGCTGTTTTTCACTGTTATACCAGACACATCAATGGGGATATCAACTTCATTAATAATCCTCATGAAAGATAAACAAGAAATTTCCATTACAATTCAAACAGGTCTGTTGTCCACCTAAAACTTGTGTCTGGAAAAAGACAGGGCAGTCAGTGGCGTGGAAAAAACTTCACAAATTGCAGTAATCGGTTATTTTTTGTCAAAACACTCGAATCAAATGATTTCTGTCAAGCATAAATGTCAACTTGATTTCCAACATAGTAAGTCAGACGAAGTGTCAATATTTCTCAACTCTGTGTTGATCTTAACAAGTCATTTGTGTTTCTAGTACGAGGTAACTCTTCAAAAAGAGATTCAACAGTGAAAGAAGGAAGCCGACACTATACAGAAATTGTTCAAATTTAAAGCTGGACAGGAAGGCTTTATTAAACATAGGTTTTGGGATTAAAAAAACCCTGGTCAGTGTAAGTGGTAGTACACCTACCCATTGAGCCTTGTGGACCAACATGTTAAACACTGCACTACAGTTATTTGTAAAGCTACACACTAAATGGTTATACAAGTGCATAGCCAGGAATCTGCAGGCATAGGTCATTTTAAATAAAAAAAAGTTGCCCTTAAATAGCAAAAAGTAAATGTTTTTCAGAAGAAGGTTTTGAATGACAATTTTTCAAATACAAAGATCTATTTCCATACTCAAATCCAATGAACTTCCAAAACACTTGAACTTCACAGAAAACAAAGATAACAATTCTTAACTATTGAGCGTTAGATGTTCCCTTAAAACCTTGATAATGATTTCCTTAATATAGAAAGCAATTATTTCCTAACCCTAGTATATGCGTCTAACTGACAAAGTTGTTAATAGATGAACACATCTACAAGTTGGCTCTTGGTGCAACCTTTGAAGCAGACGCAAGGCCAACTGTTGAGTCTGAAGCATCACTTGAGACGAGGTGGACAGATCGACAGACAGACAGACTCTGTGAAGTTCAGACAAATAAAGCTGATGGTAGTTAGCTATAACTTATTTACGTGCTTATATCCAATTAAGGTTCAAACACGTCTGCTATGGTCATGCAGTCCAGCTGCTTGGACTGCCTGTCCAGGACAGAAGTTAGTGTTAGTATGATAGATGAAACCCACTCCTCTTGATGAGTTAGTTAGTTATAACTTATTTATTTGGTTGGTTATATCCCATTAAGTTTCAAGTTCGTCTGCCATGACCATGCAGCCCAGCTGCCTCGACTGCCTGCCCATGACAGCAGTGTTAGTATGAGAGGAAACCCACTTCTCCGAATTGATAAGTGGCAAGGGATCTTTTATATGCACTTTCCCACATACAGGACTGCATATATCATGGCCTTTGTTGAACCAGCTGTAGAGCACTCACTCTGAGTTGGGGTGGATATTAGGATTAAAAATCCCATATGCCACGAATGAGATTCGAATCCAGTACCTACCAGCCTGAAGTTCGAAGCATTAACCACTACATCACGGAGGCTGGTTTCACAATTAAAGTTCCACAATTTTTCTTAAATATTCTACAGCCATCAGCACACTGTAAATAATTGTCACACCTACATGTGCTAAGTAAACCAGGTTTCGACCAACTATACCTTAAAGCTAAAAGCATTCTTTAATGTCAACCATAACGTAGATATAGCACAATCCACAGTTTCCCACACTGAAAGGCTAAATGTGTGACGAAGACGAAAAGATAATGCTGTAAGTTGCATCAAAGCCGCTCTGTACGTAAGACATTTGAGTGCGAAATGAAAGTTTCTCTGGGGCACATCTCTCAATTACCAAGCAAACACAACAGATATTAAGATAACAATCGTAATAACTGCCGTGTACATGTATACCTTGTACTGGAGGTCTTGACGGTAGCCGGACACCTGGAACAAGTGAAGACAAACCTCACAGGATTAAATACTGCAAACATTTACATCTTTTATCCTGTGAAGAGTTTGTTTTGATATTAAGCAACAGATATTAAGATCACTATCGTAATAACTGTGTACATGTATACCTGATGTTACCTGGACACCTGGAACAAGTGAAGACAAACCTCACAGGATTAAATACTGCAAGTATTTACATCTTTAACACTATGAGGAGATTGTTTTGATATTAAGCTTACACCTCAAACAAAAACCACAATGCAATCCATATTAAATGTCTTTCCTTAAAGGGGGATGGTCGTAGTTGACATAAGCTGATGTTGCTAAACTACATGTTTATGACTGTAAGGTTTCTTGTGACAAGCTCGAAAAACAGTCTGTAGACAAATCCAAATTATAAATATAAGAAGTGATATCTCCTCCTGAGATATTGTAATAGGAAATACCACAAAAGCCTGTAATGTATGATGATCAAGTTTAATAATTTTGACAATGTTTCGAATGATTAATGCTTACAGTGAAATCCATCTTGAACTTGAACCTTATGAATTAGATATTCAGAGCTATGAAAGGCTAAGTATCATAAATAATAATCTACTGATCAAAGAACTTATTACAGCATCAGCTATCATCGTTATCAGAGCTTATCATGGTGTTTGGAACAAGTAATTCACATTGATCTCTGACCTCTTGGAAACGGACCAACTTAAATGGAAGGATCACCCACAGGGTCAGCCGAAGCCCTTTAATAGGGTCGTATTCCTATTCAGACAATTGTGGCTGCCACTTTGGTATTTTATGGGTTTCTGTTTGGCCACGGATCTTGAAGATAGTGTTATTTATGAGGTTGGGGTGCTTCAAGTGGAAGATTATGGGTATTTACATTCCTGAAAGGAGTGAATTCATGTTACAATCTTTCCTCCCATTGCTGTCAACTCCAGTTGCAACTTTTTTCTAAATCTAAGGGACAAAATATTGACATGACGAGACGCATATCTCTGCATAAGACAGAGTCAAAGGGATATGGCAACAAAGTTTGTCTCAGTAGCTAACATTACAGCTGTGCCGATATATTGATACAGTATTGTAGTATCATATCACAATACATTGTCGACGATACGTAGATACATGTTTGAATATGTTTGCATATTTAAAAAATTATATAAAATGTATAACTATAAATTTGCAGATTTTTATCAAAATGTAAAATAAAAAGAAAATTATTTAAATGTGTCAGTGGTTTAATTTTTTGGTAAACAGACATTAAAAATTAACATATCAGATGCAAGTCCATAAATTTTAAAATAACGTTGATACATTGCGTAGGTAAAAAAAACCGCTTGGTACTTTTTTAAAGTATGTAAGCAAATGTTTTGAACATAGGGTTTCAACCCACTAAACACCACTGGATGTGCACCTGCAAATATCTTTACGGTGTCTTGTGATAAATAACAGATTAATGTTCAGACATTTCCAGCCTACATGTATATAGTCACTATATATGTTATTGTTGTTCATGTTTAATGCAAACTAAAGCTGCTTAGTTGGGCTGTGAACATGGACACTTAACCCGAACTGTCACCGTATCTGTTATGACAGTCTGTGTAACTTGTCACTACTGGCAGTGTCTGGCAGTGTCTGGTACTATCCCTTACACCCCTTACACAAACCAACATCACCTGTATTAATAAACATCAATTGTTTTTACAAAAACTGTTAAAACATCTGTAACCAAATTAGAACATTATTTTTTGTTTTCTTAAAAAAAAAACCATGACCTTTCCACATAGTCGTATCTACCGGTATGCAGTTTATCAGTTCCTCAAAGAAAGATACATGTATTTGTTTTCCTTCAATTAGAATATTATTGTTTTCTTTAAAACAAATTAAGTATTTCATGTAGTCATATCCATGCAGTGCTTATCAACTCCTCACAAAAAGACATCTTTCTTTTTCTCAAAGGAAGATGTCGGTATTCTTTCAAACAGAATTATTATTATATTTTTTTTTTTAAATAATTTTCCAGTTAGTCATATACAGGCAGTGTTTATCAACTGCTCAGAGAGACACATTCCTCTGAGTCAAAGGAAGATGTCTGTCATCCTTCAATTAGTATATTATTTTTTTGTTTTCTTTAAAAAAAAAAAAATTCCACATAGTCATACCCAGACAGTGTTCATCAACTGCTCAGAGAGACAGTCATCTTTCTTCGTCTCAAAGAAAGATGTCTTTCTTCCTTCACTGACCAATTCACAGGTGTCCACGCCATATAATGGTTCTATTTGCATACTACAAGCCACATTCACAGGACACGAGCTTATCTTTATGACATCCTGACGGCCGGACCTGGTAGTCGCAACATAAAATTTGATTCATTATGTCCCTTCGTTGCAGTGTTTAGAGCAAATTGGTGTCCCTGTTTTACACCTGCTGTGAGTCCCTTGGTCACTTGAAGTCAAACCAGATTAAGATTTCTCAGTAGGCTTACTGTGGAGAATCACACAGAGTTAGACAATGCCGTCCATATAACTCATACCTTCCATTGTCCCTGGACAGTTGGAATCAAATTATCATTCAGCAAAACTAATTGTGTAGGATCAGTTACTTTCAGAAATGTTTATGGTGCATGCATTTTTAATGTTCGAAAATTGATAATTACATGTATTATACATTTAAAATAAAGTTAAACACCATCGCAATTGATACATATATATCAAATATAATCATTTATATACATATATTACCACACATCATCCATGGCTATGAAGCAGGATGTAGCTCAGCGCAAGAGCATTCACTATGGCTCGATGGTTCAAAGGATCGATCCTCCTCAGTAGACATGTTGGGTTATTTTCTGTTCCAACCATTAATCCATGTCTGGTCCATCAAAGGCCATGGTTTGTGCTATCATGTCTATAGTAAAGTGCACACAAAATATCCCTTGCTGTTATTCACAGAAGAGTAGCTATGTGGCAGCAGCAGGTTTCCACTGTGACAAATGGTCAATATAACCTTGCGTTTGACATCAATGTGCATGTTCCAGTGGTGTCGTTAAACAAACTCTTTTTTTTACCTTTGGTTAGAGTTTTACTTGGTCAGGCATTGAAGCCACTGTGTCTGTATCAGGTGTCTGTAGGCAGTTGCTGGCTTATTTATCAAAATTACTGCACCCACTGTGACACTGCAGTATACCCAGTCCACAGACATAATGCATTGGCATGCTCCATTAATCCCCAAAGACAAATGGATGCAGAAGACTAGTTGGAGCATGTAATTAATCAATTTGAGAATAGAACACATTTGCTTATCACTTCCCATGGCTGCAGATTCTGTGACACTTTGGCAAAATCTCATCAGCTTTAAAGATAGATAGATAGTTTGTTTGGCTGATGACACCACTGGAACACATTGGTTAGTAATTACCGGTTATCCGATGTCAAAAGTTTGTTTGTTTAACGACGCCACTGGAACACATCGATTATAAATCAGTGATTATTGGACATCAGACGCATGGTTATATTGACACATGGTCACAGATGAAACCCGCTGTCACCGCTACATGGGCTACTCTTACCGAAAGACAGCAAGGGGTCTTTATGTGCACTATCCCATAGACAGGATAGCACACACCATAGAATTTGATAAACCAGTCGTATATCACTGGCTGGAATGGAAAATAGCCCATAAAATATTTTGCACTGTGGAGGATCGACCCCTCGACCTATCCCGCCACAGGCAGACATTCTACCTCTGAGCTACATCCCACCTCCTTCCGATGTCAAATGCATGGTTATATCAACACTTGGTCCCACATGAAATCTGAATGATTTTATGAAATTTGTAATTCCATGGAATCTCTCACGTACATGTACAGCTTCCATAATGCTTGACTTGTTAACATGAAATTAATATCTTTTATATAGTAACCTTATAATTTAGTACAGGTATAATTATATAACTTTAATACAATATTAACTTTCCTACATGGCATGTACAAAAGAAAAATTTTTACACATCAAATGAAAGCTTAAATATAATTTTCTACACTAATAAAATATTACCAATTAAGAAAATAATAGCAAAATTAATGATACCATAACAAACAAAAATATTATATCGGGTATTGTCCTAAATCCAATATCTCTTGTCTGCATTACACCAAATAACCCCATAAAACAGCCGATTTAGGCTAAATATTGATTCGTTAATAGGTCATTAATATAAATAATTTATCATTTATATCATAATAATTATGTTTCATAGTAATTAATAGTAATTATAGTTCAATTGGGTAGAGTCAATTCAGGTCATTCTGTATAGTTAGTGAACTCCATAGACTAATTAGCTTGTACTGTACATACAGGGAATCTTTTTCCTGACCTTACAGTTGCATCCCAAATAATGAAAATAGACTCGGAACTGTACCTTTAAAATCTGCTGGTACAGGTGTAATGTACTTGGATTGCTTCATTCATAGGCATGTCAACAAGAGATAATTAGAAGATTAATTAACATCATTCCATCTCTGAATGCATTCATTCAAGAATGCCTGACGTGCATGGGAACACAATTAGACCAACGCCAAACTGTCTGTTCAAGACAGAACTGATATTTGTCATACACCATGACACTTTGGTTCCAAATGAGATTTTCCAATATTTTGCTACATAATTTATGTATCACCCAAATGTATTTGTGAAATCATAGGGCATTATCTATTTTAGTTTAAGAACTATGAACATTTATCCCAGGTCCCTACTTCATAATAAGCATTAAAAAAAAGTTAAACAACAATTATGACGTCAAACTTTGTAACGCATTTCTCGCTATTGACGTAATGCCGCATTTGGACCCAAAATGTCATGGCGCTTTATATTTGTCTAAATGCATACATAATAGACATGGAAAGACGTGTTTGGTTAGTGTAGTGTTATAATACACCAGCACTTTGTTTCATCAGCTCAGACCAGCCTCCATGGTGTAGTGGTTGGACCACCAGAATCAAGACTGGTATGTACTGGGTTCAAATCCGGCCCGAGGTCATGGCATGTTAATCGCAGTACCTGCTCCAACCCTAGTATGTGCATTGGACAATCTTGAAACTGTGCCTTTGTACTTGGTAGCGAACTTTTTAAACACACTTCTTGTTCCCTTCCCTTCCATCGATAGGCCTAACTATGCATTGAACGGCAACACTGTGAACTTAGACGAACTTCATCATAAGTGCCACCTATTTGCTTTCTGTTAAAGAGCAGATAACTGAGGAATATCTCCCTGATCAAAATAAATCCATGTCTCTGTCCAACTGACAATTTCTGCTAGCCCAGACCCAAAATCTACTAGCCAGGACTGACAGCTAGCTGGATTTATTGAACCCTGTTTTATGTACGTTTATTACACATTCTGTGGATTGATGGGCAGCAACATTAAATCTGCTTTAATTTCTGAGTAAACAATAAAGCCTGTTCTGTCCACAATAACCTTCTAACCACACATTAATAACTGGGAAACCCAAACATCTTCAACCCTACTCAGGGACATGAAATGTCGCAAATATGGGCAGAATTATTTATACAACAACATGACCGTGGTAGGTACATATGTGATAAACGTGTGCTCTGAGCAACAGGTTGTCAGCACCGAAGACATACAAGAATTTTTTTTCGGTGCATGTCGTGATTGATGACTGATCACTCCTCAAATAGTGTGAGTTTGGACTTCAGTTTATTAGCATCTTCAGCTTAATGCTGTCTGTACACATCTCTGTGTAATAAAGTGGGCTGAAGGGTTTATTCGGTGCAATCTATTTTCGAATATTCCAAACCTTGTTATTGGAATTATTCAGAATTTGGTGTTAAGCAAGATGTTTTTATGATAATTTTTATAACGAAGTCTCAAATGTGAGTACAGGGATGGTATTTATAAAGATTCTTAAGTGCCTAATTTAAAGAATATTGGTTCACTCAGAGTATTATTCCGAAAAAGAAAAAAATAATTATATTCTAAAAATCTTTAGAAATATCAACCCTAAAGACACAATAAGCAAGGAGGTTGGTTCGGAGGTGGTGCAGATTGGTGGCTACAACACATAGTTTTGTATGTTAAACGGCCTGAAATATGTTTTTGGCAAGTGGTTTATAGCCCATCTAAATGACATTTTACATCGGCGATTACCTGTATTTACCAAAAAGATTCATGAAAATATAAATCAAACTTTCATGATCCATACATAACAATGTATCCTCAACAAATCGTTGGACATACGAAACATTAAATACTGCACAACCTTGGTTATAAAAAGTTCACGGCTGAAATACATAGCATTCAAACATGAAAAGAATTCACAATCATTTCCCGACAAATAATCAATAATCCTTCAATATTTACCTTAAATTCAATGAATTAAACCCAAGCTTCAACAAAGTAAAGGTATGCATATAACAGTTCAAGCTGGGAATTACTTGAATAATTTCCTGAGGGATACTGTCACTCTAGGTATGTTTGCCAAGCAATGGAAGCCCTCTGGAGCCAACTTATGCAATCCAGTTAAATCAATATTGATAGAGACCCCAGCACCAATAGATCCAGGGCTGCACACCTCCAGGGCCTGGTCTAATTGGATCAGATAGTAATGTTTGGTAAGTTGTTGAACCGTGTAATTACTGATACTATATCAGTGGACTGGTACTAATGTCCACGCAGTTAGTCTGGCTGCCTAAACAAGAACACTTAATATTAATGTGACAGATCTGTAAAGAAAAGGCTTTCGTGATGTGTGGTATGAAGACTTTCCTGATGTACAGTGTGTGTTTGTGTATGTGTGTGTGCATAGGCACCAGACACAATATAATTTTGTTCTTTATTTAAAATTTCTATACTATATTATAATTATAGTACATAATATTGTATCTGGTGCCTGTGTATGCCTGTGTGCGTGGGTGCGCACATGTGTTTGAGGTGTGTGTGGGGGGTAGCCTATCTAGGAGTGTGGTACATACCCTCAGGCACTGTACACCAAATGGATTGTATCGGTTTTCAGATGAAGTTTACTGGAAGTGATTAAAGAACAAGAGCTCAAGAGAAGTAATCAAGATGGAAAACAACATGTACCATTATTCAAGTGTTTTTGTAACTGATGTGGAGCTAATATGCTTTGACAAGCAGTAACACAA
>JAULBR010083989.1:0-13447 GCA_032355825.1 Melanodrymia aurantiaca
CAGTAGTAGTAGTAGTAGTAGTAGTAGTAGTAACAGCAGTAGTAGTAGTAGTAGTAGTAGTAACAGCAGCAGCAGTAGTAGTAGTAGTAGTAGTAGTAGTAGTGGTAGTGGTAGTAGTAGTAGTAGTATTAGTAGTAGTAGTAGTAGTAGTAGTAATGGCAGTAGTCTATACATATTAGTAGTAGCGTTATACGTATTAGCAGTAGTTGTATTAGTAGATTTGTTAGTGTAGAATTAGTAATATTAGTACATGTATTAAGTAACGAAGTAATTATTACAGTAGTTAGCTGGTTAGCTGGTTATAACATATATAATGAGGGCAGCTGCCTCGACTATTTGTGTTAGTGTGAGAGAGTAAACACTTTACTCCTATTTGATAAGCAGCAAGGATCTTTTATATGCCCTATCCCACAGACAGGATAGTACAACCAACTGCCTTATATATGTGAAATGAAAAAAATATTTATGAGCACAAGTGGGATTCGAACCTACTGCACCAGGTGTTGACCACTGGTCGGTGTAAGTGGAAGTACACCTACCAGTTGATCCATGCGGAGCACTCACTCTGTGTTGGAGCTACAATTGCGAATGAAAAGCCTATTCCTTGATCGGGATTCAATTTTTGTTTTACTGCTTTTCACGTAATACATTGCTGTTAATAATCTGACTAACATTAAAACCACATCTAATATCGTTGCCGGTTAGGATTTAACAAACCCAAATGGAAGGTTATATTCAAATG
The DNA here is from genome assembly GCA_032355825.1 of Melanodrymia aurantiaca. NCBI lineage: Eukaryota > Metazoa > Mollusca > Gastropoda > Neomphalida > Peltospiridae > Melanodrymia > Melanodrymia aurantiaca. The sequence goes on from JAULBR010083989.1 coordinate 743, forward strand.
ATCTTTCATCATGCCCTGGATGTGGACGTTAAAGCTACAGTCTCATAGTTACAAAATGGCGGTTCCCGCCTATTTTATAAATATTTCTTTATTTTGAAAATGTAAAGAACATACTTTGAACTACATGCACACACAATTTTACTGTAAAATATGGTCATTTACTAGGCGAACATTTAGGGAGACCTTAACAGGCAACCCGATCAATTAAGCAGAATGTAAACAATAACAAAGTGTATCACATGGTTTCATACTTTCTATGAATAAACCACATAATCCTTTGCGGTTATTAAAACAAGATGAAAGTCGTATGGAAACGCAATGGAGAATTAGAAGGAAAGTTGAACTCTTCGTGTGTGAGTTCATGTTTAAAAACCGGCTCCTGGTTACACACATGTATTTTTTTAGTGTGTATACATTTACAAATTAATTTTTCCTGTTAATTATGCTAATTATTTTTTGTGCGATTGATTTATTTGCAGTTGTATATCACAAATACATATTAAAATAGCAAAATATAGCTCTTACAATACAACTATGAGACTGTAACTTTAACACAATATAGTGATACACTACAATGAGCTCATATACTATGAGTGTATAAGTATATTTTAAATGTGTTGTTATTTCTTCCATTTCAGGTTGCCTTCCCTTCACCACCACTTAGTTTTGTCCCCTCAATGTCAATTGGAGACAGAATGGAAAAGATTCAAAACTACATGAGGGCATTACAGTATCCGTTCATTCTATCAAAATACTTTTACATAATATTTATTATGTTATGTATCATTGGTAGTTTATTATATAATATTTATACTGATATATATTTATTATTATTTAACAGTTACACTGGTTCAAGATGCTGATTACTATTATAGTGCTCACCTAGATGGATTATTTGGTTAATGTTTGTTAGTATGGACATTTGTAAGGAGTACGTATGTATGTATACATCACTATGATACATGTAATAACAGAATCCAACCTCTCATGATTTATCTATCGAGTACATTGGCACACAGAATTTTTTAGATAGAAAACAAAGTTTTGCCTCACAAAACTCGTCTCACAGAAAAACTAAGCATTGATTTTTGGCATAGGGAAGGGGGTGGTGTACATTTCTTCACTACATGTATTTCTGTTACTTGCCAACACTATATTGCGTATAACTGACAAGCTGTCATGTTTGTATTCGTCAAAAAAACCAGATAATGCATCTCGACTAGAGTATTAGAAAAGGGAAATTCAATAGAAAAATGTAATTCATGTCTTCATGAGAAATTGTAATTTAATAACATGACACATTGTGAGATAAGCTTTTTACTTTAAAGCATAACTTTTGATTGGTATCGTCTGAGCAGACATATCAATATTAATATTATTAAAATATTTTGCAAGAAAAAACATCAAGATGGAAACTTGGATGTTGCAACTAAAATAATACATAAACATGTGATATAATTACACTGTCTGTATTCCTCAATTAACATGTAAATAATAAACTGTAAAGTATTTTGACTCGAATACCGCAGTGCCAAAATGTAGGACTCCTTCGGTACTGGATATTGCAATACATTTTTAAACTCAGTCTTATTAGTTAATATTTTCAGAGACGACATGTTTATTAGAAAATGAATTTCCTGGGAACTTAATGGCTATTAAATATTTCATCCTTAGAGGTGTCTCATTTATATAGATCTTAAGTAGTCGTTTTGATATACATGATGTATTTTCAGACTGATAAGACATAGTGGTACATTTGTTAAGCATTTCTTAGCCAGAGTATTTAATTGCATATCAAAATTTTTGTGTGTGAAAGAGTGTTATAGAATGTAAATTTGAGAAGCTTCTGTTTGTCAATGTCATCTGTTTACAATTTATTCAAATCCTGGTGATTAATCTTTATCTTTCAGTTTGGAACTTAGTCTTAAGAGATTGTTACCGTGGAGAAATAATATTTTGCGTTTGGTGTGCTGGTCTTTGTTGATTTGAAGTGACCGATGCTTAGATCATACCAAAATTAATAACACTTCTAAGTTTTTTCTTTCTATCCATTAGTATGGGAATTATAAAAGATAAAATTTAACAAGATAGATTGATATTCATTTTAGTATGCAGATTGTGTTCATTTGTTTTCGAAAAAGTGGATCTTCAATAGTAAATATTAGTACATGTATTTTTATTAGTTTAAGATAATTGGAGATAATAATAGTGTTTTATAAAAAAATAAATCCTTGGGGTTCGTTTGGATCCCCCAACTGCCCTAAATACGATCAGAAATACATGTACTGTATTTATTTATACATTTTTTCCTTAATAAAACCAGATACAACCACACAGGTACACAGTTCTTTGAGATCAAGAAGAATAGACCAATTTCAGGGTAGGCGATATTTTTGTATGTACCATGTTCAGTACTCTACTAGGTTACATTGTAAGGGTAATATATACATGTAATAATATACCTCTAGTACAATTATTAGAAAGTACGGTCAAACAACATTCAGTACCAGTACATTTGTTTTGTCAATGAATACCGGTATATACATGTATTTATCTCCAATTCCAACTGTCATTAGCTAATTGCTGAATATTTATTTAATATTTTGTGTCTATCTGACTATAAAGTTCACCTTCCACAATGTTGATTTATATTAAACTACCGTAATAAGTCAAACAGTAACTTTTATTGAGCCAATGTTAGTGATGAATTTGTCAAATCTCTTGTTCGTTAATAAATAACATAAACACTGTACATTATCTGTATAATTTTTATTTATTTATATTGATAATCACATAATACAGAATATATTTTAATGAGGTTTGATAGTTGTTATGTTAAATATATCTATTAATAATATCTCTGTTAAGGTAGTTAATAATTAATTGACATGTCTATTTTAGGTTAATGGAGTGTGCTAAGGAAATGATTCGAGAAGCTCTTCCGATCAAGTGTTTGGAGGCTATTATTCTTGGACTGTATCCATTTTGTACATATATCATTCTTCTATTTGAATCTTATCAAATTACCTTGCTATTTTATCTGCTCCTCAGTTTGGTTTCTCTCCTGATGATGTTACATCGAGTTGATTTTAATTACAATGTAGACTGTAGCTGGGTTGTTTACAGTAGTAACAATGTTTAGTTTTGCAATTTTATCCAAACGCAGAATTCTTTTTTTGTTAAATATTTTAGTATTACACATGCTACTTGTCCCCCAAAAAACCTAACCCTGTTACATGTAAGTAGATGTGAAGCTGAGATTTTGCTTGAAGTTATCAAATATATTCTCAAAACTGTTTTAGTTGTTTTTGTAAAAAATGCAAACATAGTATATTTATAACTTAACTTCACGCCAGTTATCTAACAAATGGAATGGTAGGAGTAGAAAGATACCCAATCAGCTTCAAGACAACATTTAACGGGTCTACACATCGACATGTAGTTCTAGGAATCCATCATGGAGGTTGGTACGGTGCACTTGGCATGAGTAGAAGAGAAGAACTAATGTACAAGCCACTGGTTTTCAAGGTTTGTCTTCTTAGATCACTAGAAAGACTTAAAATCCTTCAATCCTTCATTCTATCCATCTGTTGATAATTTTATAGAAGCATCATTACCTTTAACCATTTCTAAAGTTATTACAGTACATCAGCTATAAGCTTTTGTAACTATTATTAGTTAATCATAAGCATTAATAACTTTATTCTTATACTACATCAACAGCTATAAACATTTCTAACTTTAATATACCGGGTAACAGAAAATCGTCAGCTATTTATAAGCATTATTAACTTTATTATTATATTTATATAGTAAATCATCAGCTATAACTATAAGCATTTTGAACCATTATTACTGTAAATCATCAGCTATAAGCATATAAGTTCAGCTTTACACATTGTTAGCTTTACAATTACAGTTTGTACAGCAAATTATGATAACTTTATAATAACACAGCTGATCATCAGCTTTAAGCAAAGTAGGGGGTATGTAGTGTTTGCCGTACCTTGCATCTATCCAAATCATTGCCATGGCATATCTCCTACACGAATTGATATAGGGTCATCAAACATTGTGTGTGGGTACATGTAGGTAAGGCAGAGATATCCATGAAGCCTCTACTTCGAGTTACATCCAATTAATTTGAGTTATAAACAAACATTGACCACACTAGAATTTAATGTTACACTCCGGTATATACATGTATATCGAAATTTATACTTTTCAGAGTCTTGCAGATGTTGTTCTCGATTTTCAGAAATCATACTCTAAATGTAAGTTTGTCATTGCATCCAATATCAGCTTGCTGATTTCTATATCATGTTTTATTAAAGAGAATCACACACCATTTTGGTGCAAAAAGTGTAGTCATGTGGTGACATATTGAAGCAAGTTATACACAAATGAATTTGCATATAAACCGAACAGAAGCCACTGTCCTTGTTTATCTACATAATTGCATACATTTATTGTTATGATTATAAACATCAACATAAATGTCAGTGTTATTATATTGTGTAAAATTGTCTTGTTTCATATCGTATAAATAACTGCACAAAATCCACAAATAGTTCGGACACATCTAAGGTCATGCACTACTATTGTTTAGTGTCAATTTTGCTTATGATACCGACCGTTATTGTACCAAGACTAATAACATATCTAAAGCAGTGAACTTTTTTTTCATCTTTCAACCACTGTTTTTAGTAGTTGACTAAACTGATATTTATTTATTGTTGTTAGATTGGCATGTGCTGAAAAAGATCAAAATAGGTTTGCCAGTCTGTCATGATCCACACAGCTATGAAGTAATACAGTGGAAGGTAAGTCGCATGTTAATTAATTATTATGTATTTCAATATAAACATGTGCAGATGATAAATAAAGACTTTTTAACAATATAGGCTACAATTTGCTTTTAGTTAGTCCAAAAATGTTTATCTAAAGTAACTGAGTTAAGATCTCAAGTTTTATAAGCAGGATCATGACATCAATAACTAGTATAAAAAATAAATCAATGCAATAAAAAATAGAATTTGTTTTTATTTGCAGGAACTAAATTTGAATGTTTGTCGCGTCGACACGAAAAGTATTGCAAGAAACATAGAACAACACTCAAGAGTGATGAGATCAAAAGTAAGAAAACCTTTCAGTCTTGTTTACTTTAGGGACTGCATGTATGTCTGTTTGATCTTAGAAATCGCTTGAAGAGAAAATAAAGGATGGCATGAGATCACATGAGAGACAATCGGTGAGTAATGTCAAATGACCAGGCTGATTACACAAAAGCATTCTTTTTAAATGAATATTTACATTCAGTATCATAAAAGTACAAAAATGAATTATTGTTTATATTATACAAGTAGGCCTATAATAGGCAGTTATGTCATTGTTAAAATCTTTATTTATAAAAGATAATTTGACAAGAAAATAAAACTAAAAGTACTCGTTTACTTTACTTGATAACCGCATGATAAAATAATACATTTATAATGGTGCTGAAATTAATTCTATTCTTCATTTTAATAAGCAAATACATGTATCTGTTTTCAGGCCAAGTCTTGGGTGCCGCAAAACATTCCAAAGAAAATGGCTACATGTGTGGACAGCTTTAAAGAATCACCTTACTTAAAACAGTCAAAATCAAACAGGATAGTCAGATCGTAAGAAGAATTATTTTGAATTAAAACGATTTAAAAAAAATTTTAAACTAATCTTTCCCACCATTTACTTTTGTAATTATATTTGGTATCTAAGGGATACCACACATATTTATTTGAAAAACAGTATTAAATGAGTGCAAAATAAGTTAGTAATTACCATCTTTCTTGTTATTATACAACTTACATAATACAAGCATATGAAAACAATTTATCAGCAATGCATCTGTCAATATCTCTGGCAGTCGGGACATTAAAAATAAAGATGCACTTTTGGGCATCTTGATAAAAATATGCATTTTTTATATATTTCAGACAAACAGGCATCTTGGATAAATCTGAAAAACCTACTGCTGCAATCAAATGCTCAAACGATGGACAATCAAGTCCATCGGAATACCAAATAAGAATATAGAAGTGACATGTGTAAATATAATATTAGACCACTAAAATGTGAAGAAGAAAAAAACATTTTGTTAATGTTATATAATAAGTTTAAACAATATGCAAGACATTTAGTATTGCTACCAATTTACTGCTGAACCCGTTACATAGTCCTGCACTTCCAATAACAAAGACAGGAACTTAGTAACAGCTTATACATTTGGTTGTGATTGAAACAAATAGGACACAGTTTTGTGATGTTGATAATATTCATATTGTTCTCATAATGTGGTGTGAATCATTTTGAGATTAAGTTCATACTTGTCTTTAAAAGACATTCAGTATTCATCTTAAACAGTTTGTACAGAATTTATAACACTTGGTACTTTTTTACCTTCAGAGTTTGGCCGAGTGCTTCTTTATTTAAAGTTGAAATGTTTGTGCCTCTCTTGGAAGTGGGTTTTACATTATTAGGTATTATCAGCCAAAAAAAAAGATCTATTTTTTAAAATAAATTTTCCATGTAATTACCTTTTTATATACAGTATTATGGTACTTACAACATACAAGGTTTATAAACCTATAAGGTTCTCACCATAACAATAATATTGGGGCATTTTACGGTCACCATAAAATGCCCAAATATTCTTGTAAAACTAAAGAAATTATTTACTAAAAAATTATGTATTTAATTATTATTTTGAAAATACTACCATTACTAGTTCAGTCCATTGCATTGTGTTGTATAGTAGTTTGTTTCATTTGTGTTATATATTATTAATTTTTATACTTATTTACTCTTGTGCATGTGTAAATGGAATTACATGTACTTATCTATATAGTTTATTTTGTTTAAAATTCTTTTCGAGATGAAATATGTTGTTCAGCATTATTGTTCAAGTATTGAATGTTTATTAAGAAATGTTTTAATATGTTTGTTATAATTAAGATAAAATAGTCAATTGTAAGCAAATTTACACATTCTGAAATGGAATCTAAGCCATTTCCTGTAATCGTTTGGCTGGAATGCCACATAGTTTAAAATGTTTAAAAGTTTTTAAAATTCTACCTTAATTTATTTCAAAATACACTAAATACCAATTTTAGGCTTGCTTAATTTCTCTGACAGGAGAGGATATTGTATTTTTAATAATTGCATTAGACTTTATTGAAGTGGCGATCACATTTTATGTTCGTGAGTAAAATCGCAACTACATAACTTTTTTGACACCTTAAACAAATTGAGAAGATCCAGAACAAGATCAGCCCCGATACATTTGAGAAGAGTAGTTTTCCATAATAAATGGGGTTTTTTTAAATGAATTTTATTGATAACATGACATTAATACTACTTTAACTTTTATATATATGATACCCTATTTTGTGAGTTCGTGTTTTATCTTCTGTATTGTGATATTGGTTGAGCTTCAACCATGATGTGATCATGTCTGCTTTTTATATGTTATCAATATACTGCAAATGCATTTGTTTCGAAAATCATGCAATTAGTTATATTCCATTATTATTGTAGTTTTTCTAAAAAGTATTGTATTTAATACATCTGTTAATCATATTGATTATCTGATATTCAGCCAGTATTTGTGCATCATTTATGTACATTTTTTATTTATTTATACATACACAACATATTTCTGACATTTATAGTACATACATTGTAACCTGTTTGGAATACTGTATATATACTGTAGATCCTGAAATTAATGCGATCATTATATTTATGCGAAAAATGTGAGTGAGAATTATTCTCATTAATAATGTAACGCATTTATGTTAACCGATTGCTACACAAACGTGTTGTTAGAAAAAGTACTATATCAAAGGGGGACCACTCGCATTAATTTCAGGTCACATTTTAGTCTGATCACCCTTACTCGCATAAATTTAGTGACGCGTTAATTTCATGATCTACAGTACACATTTTTCTATTCAATGTATTTATTCAACATTATATTTTCTACTACTTTTATGATGTCATTTAACTCACAAACTCCAAGCAGGATTTAGCTCAGTGCTGAGCATTAACCTGAGATCAAATGATCCATCTTTCTCAGTAAACCCAGTTTTCCCCCGTTTCAACCAGTGGTCCAAGACTGGTTCATGAAATGCTGTGGTATATACTATTGTCTGTAAACAAGTGCATATATCAAAGATCCCTTGCGGCTAATAAACAAGAGTAATCAATGTGGTAACAGGTTCCTTCTTAGACCATGTGTTGAAATAATCATGTATTTCACATCCAACAGCCGATGGTTATCAAGTTAGTGTGTTCAAGTGATGTTACACAAACTTTAACTTTTTGAATTGACTAATTGTTCACATGTTTACCAATTAACGGGTACATGATGTACTAGTTGTTTAATTAGTGAATGTATTATATTCTTGGTAATTCGTGATAATTATGTGATCATTTTTAGAGCCACATTTTTATTGCTTGCATAATGTAATGTGGTTTATAAACAAAAGTATTACTTTTTGCATCTGGTTACAGATAATTGTTGTATGTAATAAAATATGCAGTGTGATTTACATGTGTTATTTAGCTTTGTATTGCTGTTGTATCACCAGTTAACTTATTCATGTTTAAATGTGTTTAACCTCATTTTAACCTTGTGAAGAGTACTGTTATCTGGACACGATTCTACTGCTTGATTGACTAAAACCTGATAGAATGTAAAATTATGTTAGTCTGGTTACTGTTTGATAATTATAAAATGGCTTCTCTTTTATAGTTGAACATCCAATGTTTGTCCCATTAGGAGCTGATTGTGTGATCTTTAGTCATACATATTTGATACAGAACCTGGTGAAGTGTGTTTTAGCTGATGGTTTACCCATTAGATCCATAGGATCATCTGGTCCAGCATCTCATGCTATTAGAACCTGTTTAATTGTGATGATCAGGAATCTAATGCTGAACCATAATAAATATAGACGTCTTGTTACAATGTAGGTACCTACATATATATAATATATATCAAAATAATTAACTTAACCAAAGCATATCTCTGCAGAAGGCAGAGTCAAAGGGACATTACAACAAAGTTGACCTGGCATATACTCATGAATGAGTCAAAGCAGTGATGATCCCAGGTATTTGGGAAAGATCAGCATATCTTCACCCTTTGGTGGCACCTGTCATAAGAACAGTCATTTTAATTGTGTCTCTTGTTTTCATTACTTGTATCTGGGTTTTTTTTCACTTACAGAAAGTACATATACTTGGTACTTTTCACAAGATGAAATATACAAAATGTTCCCACATGTTGACAGTGCTTAACAGACAAAAGTCAACTTATCAGGTGCAACGTCATGAGCAGTTAAGTGAAAGATACCGAGTGAAATAATCATCATCTGATTAATATCCCACTATATATTAATATGCCGTCTTATCCTCTGTTATCAGGGTTTTATCACCTACACTATATGTTGCTAGACTCCTATAATTGACACCATTCCCCACCGTTCCCCAAAAGCTATGTCGTTTTATATTCCCAATTTTAATGCATAGTATTACTACAATGTATTTTTAAAATTCTAACTTACAGAAGTAGGTTAATATGCTTTGCCAATAAAAATTAAAATTCCCAATTTTTAGTCAAACGACGCAAAAATTCCTAAAGTCAAAACCATGGGCATCAAGAAAAATTTCAGAAATATAACCCTGGTTATGTAATAAATGTCATAATTCTACAAAAAAAAAGTGTTACAATATGTTGGTTCTATAGACTGTTTTGACATTGTGTGGCTTACAATGTATGTGACCAGCATCAACAGATTTATGAAAAAAAACTTTATTTTATTAACATCATTAGATTACAGAATATTTGAAACATTAATACCATTAACAAAAGGTTAAATAAAATAAATATTTAACTGCATTCAAATTATTAAGTAAAAATATATATAATATAAATTGGCAACAATTAAAATCTGTTCCATGAACCATTGTTATTAGAACTATCAACACACAAAGGACCTACAACTTCAATAAAAACCGTGATATGATCGGTAGATGGTCAGAAGGCATCATCTGGTTGGGCAGCACTCCTAGTTTGTTTATTTCATTTTTAGACATTAGTCCATATCGAGCAAGAAGTCGGAGCTTTCCTTCTTGTATAGTGTCTCTATTTCGTATTCCATATTCCAGTGCTCTCACATCCTTGTAGAGAACATTATAAAATATATAGTCCACTGTACATGCTGCTCTCTTGTGCTGAGTTGTCACCTCTTCTACACGACAATTTAAACGTTCAATGTAATGAGTGTAGGAAGGCACAAAATTTAAAAAATGTCCAATGTGTCCAGATCTATGTATGTCATGATAGTGTTCACAATTAGCTCCTACAGTACTTTTTGTAGTGTTGTCATCTGGGGGCAGTTTGATTTCTGTTGCAGTTGAAAGCTTCGCGGTATCAGAATCAGAACCTTCAAAATTTCCACAACATTTGTGACACAGGATTTTTTTTTTTTTTCCTGTGCGTGTTGATGCTTTACTAGATTTGTTTTTTAATAGTGTTGTAGTTTTGTCTTCAGTCACAATGTACTGGCAATGGTCACTGATATCTAATGACGAACAGAAGTCACGATCAAGATAAACATCTTCTCCATAGTAACCTTCCTTTTGACCTGACAATAGCTTGCAAGTCAGACCTTCATACTGAAGATGACCATGGAAAATCATGTTGTACAGGTAACCGTATGGCTCCAGGTTAAAGTCACCACAGAGAATAATAGGTTCATAGGTTCCATCAGACAATTTGGCACATTTGTCAAGTTCTGCAAACAAAACCATGAGCTGAGCCATCTTGACATCTCCCCTCCTAGGGTTGAACAAAAGATGGGTTGTAGCAACATACAGTTTTCCAACACTTCCATTATATAATGTGGAATTCGGTCTTAGTTCAAGTATAACAGCAATGTTGTCTCTATCCAGAAGACTGCCACGATTAAACTTTACCCGATGTGCTTTAACCAAGGTGAACTTGTCTTTTTTAAAGAAAATGGCACATCCATCACACTTGTCACCAGTTCGTTTTTGGTACACACCTTCGTAACCTGTAAATAAATAACAATATTTATTAGCTTCGAGCTTGTATAATTAGTGACAGGTCTGTCAAATGTTAATTAAATCATAACCTTGAAACACATTGCGAAAAATTTAGGTTTACCATTATTGCAATTACATGTACTATCAACTAGAAATTGGCCCTGTAGGTTTGAAGAAATATGAAAAGTTTGCAATTAAAAATGATTTCAAAACTGCTCATAAAAACTTACCCAGGTTTTGCAACTCTGGACTAATCAAGTCATGATAGTGATTGCTTTGAACTTCTTGTAGGCACATAATCTAAAACAAAGAAATTTATAGAAAAGATATGTGCAACATGCAACACATGCATATTTGTTTTTACCATGTTCTGCCAGTTTTTAATCAGAATGCATGCATGATTTGTCAAAGATTATGCTCCACTAGTTACCAGTGCTAATTATATATATATATATACCTGTACACTACAGATATTCTAGAGTAGACAATTTATTTCATTCCAAAGCAACATCGTAAGAACGCTGGGTTTTGTTTATATTTTAAAATTTTATTATCGTTAAAAGTAAGATACATTGTAAATTAATTGATGAGATATATTTACATCTGAAGAATGAAATGCCAATTCCTGAAGCAGTAGTTGACTGCGGTACTTCCAGGTTAAAGTGTAATCTCCATTGTCTTCATACAGGTAGGCGTGGTACTCTAAAAGATCCTGAGCAAGAATGTTGTACGTCATCAATGAAATCTCTAAACCTTGCTTTGCTCTGACACGATGTCGCTTTCCATATTCTGTGTATTCCCATTGTCGAGGGTGCCCTATTATGCCTATAACAGTTGAAAATAAGATATGCAACACTTGTACACATTACAAAACAATATTCCACTTGAGTGCACATCTGCAGATTATTTATTAAACGTATTTACCCAACCATTGAGTTACTAATTGGCTAACTAATGTTGCAAGCAAAGATAAAGAAAAGTTAGTCTATTTAATGACACCAATAGAGCACATTGATTAATTAATCTTTGGCTACTGGGTAGAAAATGCCAGCTGCAGTCATACTCTGTTTCAATAACCAGCAAGGGATCATTTATATGTATTCCCACAGACAAAATGGAATGCACATACCATAGCCTTCTGTGTACCCATTATGGACCACTGCAGTCATGGACTCTCGTATGCAATGTATTTTAAAAATTGGGCCAGTTTGCTTTTTCAATGTTATTGAAAGAATTCAATAGTTTATTTTTATGCAATTTGAAAATATATATAAAATTCATAATTTTAATTGTTTAAAGTTTATATTTTTCTAACCCCAGTACTTTGTGTGGCTAAAGCCATATTTTAAGTACTGTGCCTATAAAAATAATGGTATAGATTTGTTAATAACACAAAGTGCAGGCCTGCGAAAATTGCGCGAACTATCGTTTGTTTCGCGCGACGTTCGCGCAATTGTTGTTTTGCGTCACCCATTTTTCGTTCTCGCAAAAACAATTTTTTGTTTTTGTTTGTGAATTTTTTTTTTTTATCAGTCCCTTATTTATAAGCAGTCTATGTTGTTAAAAAAACACATATTACTACAACATGATAAT
>JAULBR010084000.1:0-13445 GCA_032355825.1 Melanodrymia aurantiaca
AGTTTTCTAGTCATAATACGTGATAAAAATTGGTTCCCTTTCACACTGGTATTTTTCCAAATTAATCCGGTACAGAGTGGAAATGTCTGTAAAAAGAATTCGGTAGTCTAAAGGTTAAGTAGCAAGGTTTTTTTATATGCACTTTCCCACAGACAGGACAGTACATACCATGGCCTTTGTTGAGCTAGTTGTGGACTGGTTGTGGTAAGTGGAAGTACACCTACCCATTGAGTCTTTGTGGAGCACTCACTCCCATATGCCACGAATGGGATTCGAACTCAGTACCTACCAGTCTTAAACCTGATGCCTAAACCACTGCACTACGGAGGCCATAATAAATGTATGCAATTATAGAAATAAACAAGGACAGTGGTTTCTTATCTGTTTATGCACAAATGATTTTGTGTGTATAACTCACTCCACACTGTTGTCACTTTAGTAGTTTATCAAATAAACTGTTAAAACTGATGTTTTGCAATACTCACTAGTTTTTATTTTTGGCAAACTCCAAGGTTAGTCAATGCGTATAATAAATCATATTTATTATAGTAAAAAAGTTGGATGGCTAATGGTGGCCATGTCTGAATCTAGTACAGATTTACACATTTAAGCTAAATTACATGGTGACATCACCCGTTTTTCATACAGCAGTGAAGTCACTGTTGGTCTTTGCAATGAGTGTTTGTTGATGGATGTTATCATGTCTGTCAGCCTATGGTCGTAACGGAGTTCAGATACAGTGGCTGAATTGCGCTGACAACTGTCTCTTGTGGTTTGGCTCATTCCTGCATTTATTATCATTATCAGGGCCTGACTTATCATCACATTCACACGATTAAGTCATTAGATGCATAAGATTACATGCATGTCACTGTCGGCATTAAATAGTTTCTCAGCTTTCAGATGTTATTCAGCTTTTCAATTCCAATTGTAATCGACTGTTTTGTCAGGAACTGCAATAGCAAATTGTTGATGGCTTGGACTAGAGAAATCCATTAGATTACGTAAAATATGTGCAGATTGTTGCAATAATTTAAAATACTTCCGTCTATCCAAGTAGTTGAGATGGAGACATCTGCTCAGTAATTTAAATTTTGAATTGACATCCATGGAAACTTGATTGAGTGTTCCACATAGGGCCTGTGACGGACCATATTGATATTCAATGAATTGTTGTTTGTGTTTGGTATTTGTGTATTTTCTTTTAACATTTATTGCAGTCTTCATATATTCATTTATGTAATATAGTAAATACACCTCTTACAGTTACACATTTTCTTTTTTCTCACTTGGAGTATTTTTATGATTTGCACTTTACAAAACAGAAACCAAGTCGCTTTGTAAATAATCTTTCTCTCTTGTGTTCAACATACTGGCAGCTTGCTTTGTTGAATCCCTGAATCAAGATAATGTAACTTTGTTTTGACAGCTATGATTCACACCATGGAGAAAGAATGCAATTAAGAATTGTTTTAACATGATACTCCTACCTACAGATCTTCATGTCAAAGTTTGTATGTCAAGGTTATTGACTTGCCAAGAAGTAATAAGTAGTTCAGTAGAACTTTTAGAAAGTCAAACACTGATTGAGCACGTTTTAAAACTTAATTGTAAAGATCTTTACACTCAGAAGAAGAGGGAACGGGACGTTGAAGGATCGATCCTCTTCAGTGGACCTGTTGAGCTATGTCCCACTTCAACCAAAAAATGCCATTCAAAGGTTATGGTGTTGCTATGCTGTCTGGCAAAATGCACGTAAAATAATGCTATGTGGTGATAGTGGGTTTCTTCTGAGACCATGTGTCGATACAAGCGTATGTCTGACATCCAGTGGCAGTGCATTACTAATAGATGTGCTTTAGAGGTGTTGTTAAACAAACTATCTTTTTATCTCTGAATAAAATTGAAAAAATTAATAGCCTTTATGATTGCAGTGAGGTTTCGTCTGTGGACTTATGTTTACATCCATTAAGTCAGTGTGATCAAAAAAACTTTTATTTTTGTTATCTATTCTTAGTCAAATGTCGCCATTGAACCTAGTGTCCCCCATTATAAATATCTTTCATTTTGCTCATCATCATTACTGATGTGGTAAATATATAATAGCTTAAATGTAGGCAAAACGAACATTTTACATCCATATTTTATATTTTCACGTATAATAATTTGTCACCCACTTTAAGTAGCCATTGTATTGTGATAACCTATATTAAATTAAGATGCCACCTCTACTATGTAGTTGCCTATCTTTAAGAGGACACCTTTTATAGTCCTGTGTGAGCTGCATAATATGGTACAAGCTACAAAGGAACTTGTAATGATCTCTTATCTTTTGTTTATTATTGTATATTACAGAAGTATTAAATTGGTGAATATGGAAGAAACTTTTTTGAAACTATTAAAACATTTTAAGTTGTATGAATGCATTCGAGAATGACGTTTTAGTTTCTTTGAAAGCAGTGGCAGACCTACCACATAGAATTATCATGTAAATGTGTACAGTTGTGGTAATTGCACTCCCCGTTCTAGTGTGTGTTTGATTGATATATTGTACTTCATATGTCACCCATTGTACTTTGCTATTTCTGCTAAGGCATAAAAGAGAAAGCATGTGATGAACCCATGTGTTTGAGGCATCTTAGTGTGGCGTTGCTGGCTGTAAATTGCCTGCTCCAGACTGTTCTCACCATTCTCATCACCTACTAGCTACTTTCTCAGATGTAATTCTCAGATTATGCATCTGTACAGGATGTGACATTGTTGAAACACAGAGCTCTATATTTTTACAGGCAGTGGCTGGGGCTTTTAAGGCAATGACATAAACATGACAGTCATGGGTTTTTTTTCGGGTTTCTTTTACTTTCTTCTGTCTGTCTTCACATTTTATCTTTTAATCTGTTCCAAATTAGTTTCATTTGAACGATCAATTTGTACATACTCTGTTGAAAATATAAAAAATTTCATTAGTAGACAAAATTGCCATGGAACAAACTTCAATTTATGTTACGTGTCTTAATCAGACTAGTAATGCCCACATAAACATTTTTAACTGGTCTGAGTTTTGTAAAAAAGTATTCTACTTTACAGGGTTCATAGATATTTTTAATTCCAGAAAAGTCTTTGAATTTGGAATGAATAATATTAGGTCTTTGAATTAAAAATAGTCTTTGAATTGTAGATAATCATAGATCTGCAAACATGATCAATATTGTTGTGATTAGATTATCTATTGTATATTGTCCAGACTGGGAAATTCTGTATGTAAAACACTTTCGGACACCTGCTTTTTACATATACAAATCATGATGAAAGTTGCTCGAAGTGTTCTGAATTGTTTTCACTTTGATCTAAACAGACAATGTGGCATAATCATTTATTCCCAGAAGACACCTACATGTATCAGTTTGACTGCATGTACCAGTCAATTCACAAAGATTAAAATTTGAATGACACAAAATAAAGTTTGCACTTTCACATTATATATTACTGTGCCTGAGGCAATAGTTAAATACACACCAAGATGTGTGATGTAATGCAGCAATGGATTTATTAATATTTACTTTAAAAATTTGTTTGATGATTTGCCATGTTTTTGGGGCAGAAAGTGCAGGTATCAACTTGTAAAACGGCCAGTATCGCTTAGTAAAATATAAGGATTGTGTTAGAATAATATGATGGAACTATTGATTTTAACGTCCAAAACATGCATATCAAATTACTTGTATTGTATATATATGTAAGTAATACAGAATTTATGCAACCACCAAATATTCACGTAAACAATTTTTTATTATCTAAATCTGAAAAGCAAATGGTGTACAGTACATTGGATCTTAGTAGAAGGATAGTATTAAAATGATGTGACAAAATTTTCCATCATGGAATTTAATACAGAGCTGTTATCACGTTTCGTAATAACTTATTTTACTAATAACTTTACAAATAAAGTCATGTTAACACTGGGAATAGACAATTGTCAATATCCAAACAAGTGGGATTAACCCCACCATCCCTCAAACAAACATTGTTTGTATAGTGAGAGATATGTCTGTATTTTGAGACAGTCCCTAACTGTTTTTGCTGTCCAGTCACTACTTTACAATCTGGAATTAGAACCCAAAACATTGCTTACGATGTGACACCATATTTTTAATACACAATCATTTAAAATATTGTATGTGTTTTCTTAAACTATATAGTATATGCTAACACCAAGTGTACACAATATTTGTTAGATAAAGCCATTTCAATTACTAGCTCATCAGACAAAATTATTTCCAAGTACTTAAACTTGTAAAAATCATTTTGATTGAAAACAATTTTATTTAATAACCCTACTCAGTTTTAGAAATTGTAGCTATTGAATGGTAAATACAGATTTCAAAATGTAGCCCAAGTCTGTATTTCATTCAGAATGTAGGTCATTGTCATCTACTTTTGTATTTTTGCTAAACAGTGACCTGGTTTGCAAACATTTACTTGCTGCATAATCGGGATGGATACAAACATGTCCCTTTAATAGTTTATATACTTTACATGAATCTTAATTTCTTAACATATTACCAGATCATGTTAATGTCTTCAAAGTAGTTTTCAACAGTTGTAGTTGTTGCTACACATAGCAGCTGTTTGAAGTAATCAAAGCTAAGGAGTTTTCACCTCCCTGTCAGCAGTAACAAAGTGTGTCCTAGTGCTTGGCCTTACAGGATAGCTTCTGTCAGAAAACATAAAATTGGCAGGCAATTTCCCCCAACAACATGCCCTGGATGCTGCATCAGTGTGGCTGATAGACTAGAATTTATGGTGTGACAACTCTTTGAAGATAGAAAGCTTCTGCTACTACTGTTCCAACTGTGAATATCTTACACTGTCTGTCTTGTGTTGCCACTGACAAACAAGTACAGGTCTGCATCTTTGGAGATAGCAAAGGCACTTATATAACCTAGTAATCTTGAACATCCGAACAATAGATATCTATTTGGAGGTACATGCAAGTATGTATTGTTTGCTTAATTTTATCTTTATTGGCACAGTCTGTTATTATTATTTGGCTGTTGAGGTAGTGTGGTGTACAACTAAGTACAGATTGCGCATTTGCATATGTCGTTTTAGGTTGTAAAGTTCTACATATTATAGGTAAAGAATTTTAAAGACCAGCATTGATATTTCAATAAATATGCCTATAGTGGTCCTTTACAGTAGTTTTCATGATTTATTTTCATTTTCAGATGCCATTTTAAATTTGACAATTAGACTATATAATGTAAAACATGCAATAATAGACGCAAACAATTATTCTTATGAAAATTTTGAATTATGTATTCTTTTTTAAGGTAACAAAATAGATTCTAAGTTATATATTTATATGTGTCCGAGAACTGGAAAGATCAATTGTTCGTAATGTGCTAAAACCAGTATTTCGAGCTGTATGTTTTTGTAAAAGTCTTAAGCAAATGACAACAATTCAAACGACAACAATGACTTTAAAAAGTTGTACTCGTGTAATTGATACCTTTAAATGGGTGACACTGGATTTCCAACCTTGTGATTTGTTTCATGTTAAAAATACATTTAGATCTTCTTTGTGCTTAGACACTATGTACATGTGACTACATGCAGTAAAAAAGTAATCTTCACAAATGGAGACTGGCTTGTTTGTCTTATAATTTCTTTCTAAAACCTTTGGAACCACGCCAGATTTGTGCACAGTCCAGTGAAACATTTCTTTCATCTTTGATTGTATTTGTATTGTATTATTAATTCTAACTATGAACCCATGGACAACAAATCCTTTGATTACTATGATAATATGCAAATTAACTGGAAAACTAGTGTTTTGTAAGTAATTTATGACTTAATGGATGTTGGTTTATTCACCTGTGGTTTACCTTGTGATTGATGGGGACAAGGACACGAGGGAAAGTCAGCTGTCTGACAGCTGGATAGTCTGCCATCAGGGTCACTGTACAGTATGCTCTGCTGCCTGTAATGCACTGAACCTGAAAAATAAACAAATATTTGAAACCTAGGACTGTGTCCTGGGAATAGCACAGAAGGTGGCCGAATACTCTGTTGTTTTGTATCTGCCTACGATTTGCTCGTTGTCATCGCTAAATACTTGCAGCGACATGTGTATTAAAAGGGAAACAGTACAATATACATCTAAATATAGTTTTAAATATATACTTAGAATAATCTAAGTTAGATCTAATATTTGAATTAGCATCCATTAATTGATATCCAGTAAAATACACAATACATTTAACAAAGTAACTATTAACTAATATTATATAGTTAATATTACAGTACTTAGCTTAGTAGTTACATCAAGTACAACTGATGGCTATCAGGTAGTGAACAATATTTCTAAAATATGTTAGAAATATAAATATGAATAATCTGCAATATTGGGTATTAACAGGTTTATTAATATGATGAGTGAGTGGCTTAGGCCTAACTATATATATTTAATATATGGACACACAGATTTAGATATGTAGTTAGATATATTGGAACTTTAGGTGAAGTAGCACTTAACAGTTTTTGCCATGAGCAAAATAAAGACGAACTGAAGATTGCTATTCTAAAAGGATGCTAGGTGAGCAAGCACTTTCTTAGAAGTAAATTTATTACAGTTAATAGCTTAAAAGATTTTTTTTTTTATTGTGAATCTTTTCTATTAAAATATTAATATCACTCTGATTGGAAATTGGTTTAGCTAATATCAGTCCTCCATGTAACTTTGTGTTTTAAAAATCCTGCACTGTGATTGGTTGACAATTATCTAAAAGTAGAGGGCTGAGTTGTGGTTTTCTGTTGGACACCCTATTAATTTTTTACAATAAATTGTTTATCACAATGGGAAAGTGCATGTAACATATCCATTGCTACTTTTCAATTTGGAGTATCAGATTTCCTCTATCATACTAACACTAACTTCTGTTGTGGACAGGCAGTCGAGACTGTGACCATGACGGACGTGGTTGAACCTTCATTGGATATAAATAAATTATAACTAATTAACTGTCGTATTGTCCCTGATCAATTAATATTATTAGCACAGTATGGACAATTTTTATGTTGAAAATTTTATTCTCTGACACATTTTAGCCCTTTGCAATCACCAACAATGGTGTACAATTTTAATAACTGGCAGTTACAGGTACTCGTAGTTCTGACAGCTAATTTGATAGTTTTACTGAGTTCAGAATAAGTACACTGGTAACTGATACAATATCAAGATAATCAGGTGAATATATTCATGTATATTGTAGCAATGACATCCTACTGTACATATTACCAGTTTCCTTTTGTATTGATTGTAAACTACATATTTAACCTCACAAATTCTTCCGCATTCAAGTTTCCCATTAAATATCTATTTTACATTAAAATATTTCCTGACAATCAATGCTTCCTATTTATTTTTTCCTAGTATTTAGAAAACGGCATGCAACAAAGCTACATGTATGTGTAGATTAATAAAAAATTAAAACTTTGCTACGTGTAAATGTTTTTCTGTTCGGCACCTGATCACAATTCAGCTGTTACTTTGTGCAAACTAAATCTTTGGTCGAACTTCCACCAAGTATTTAATAACAATTGATCATGGCAACAGGTGTTGCAAAAATGACAAGCTAATAATGAAACTAGTAGAATAGATTGTTATTTATAAAGCTTGAATACATTTTCTGCATTCAAACATGTACGTTCTGTGATAGTATACATATCTAGCTATTGTTAAAGTGTTTGTAGGAAAATATTCCTAATAATAATTTAACAGTAGGTGTTTTGAGTGATATATATAAGCGTGGCAGATGAGTCACACAGTATTGTAGAATTTGACTATATGGTATTATTGTATACAAAAGTTTATAAATGTGAAAAAAAGGTGCACCGAACACTGTTTTGATCATTATGATATCTCATCTCTTTAAATGGTTACGCCAAAAAAGGATTTGTTTAATGTTGTGTAATGACAAATAAATGGAGTTGGTAACAGCATTCTATCACAGGAAAACATTTAAAGAAAGTATTAGATTATTAAAAATTATTAGTTTATTGTCGTCAAAAATCCACAAACAAATTTCTTTTTGTCTTTATTGCAAGCTAGCTCTTTTAATGTACGGTAATTGACACATTTATTAAAAATCATACTGTCCAGGTTTACTACTACTTTTTACCCTAATATGCAATGTGTTGCACAGTTTTAAATGGCTACTTTGTGAATGTTGCATCATAATGCTTCTACAAGCAGCTGGTGCAAAGTAATTATATTACGTTCAGTTATACTAACTGCATATCCAGAATTGAATATCAATATTATCTGCATGATATGAACAACAGGACAACAGCATGTCTAAGGTTTGTGAGTCAGAGCATTAGTACTCACCACACAATTGTAAAGTAGTGATGTTCTTTTAAGTCTTTATATAAAACTACAATTGCTAAGCCATAATGATATGCATATCATGTTTCTTCCAAGACCATGAGTTTACATAGCCGTTTTTTTTTTTTTACATCCAATAGGAATCGACTTGTGTTCTCTCCTTCAAATCAAGGGCTTTTCATATAATGGTTTAAAAAAACATCGGGTGAACAACATAGTTTACATCCTGGCTAATATTTTAAGGCGTAAAGTATATGCTTGGAAAATCATTGATGAAACAATTAGTTATAACTATTTATGTGCTAAAGCTTATATCCAATTAAGGTTCAAACATGTCTGCCATGGTCACGGAGTCCAGCTGCCTCGACTGCCTGTTCAGGACACAGCCACTTCATTTGTATGTTTTTCCTTACTATATAATATATATAGCATAGAAAAACATACAAACACGACAACATTATTTGTTTTTGGTGTCAACTGCCTGTGATCCAGGACAGAAGTTATTGTAAAGTATGATAGAGATAAATGCTACTCCTATTTACAAGGGATCTTTTATATGCACTTTTCCACACACAGGACAGAACATACCATGGCCTTTGTTAAACCAGTTTTGGACACTGGTCTGTGTAAGTGGTAATACATCTACCTATTGAGCCTTGCAGAGCACACGCTCTGGATGCCACGAATGGGATTCGAACTCAGTCTTAAGTCCAACGTCTTAACCACTGAGCTACGGAGGCTGATAAGTTAAAAATATGTATCTTAAGGAATCTTTTTTCTTCTTTCACACAAATCAAATAAAATCAAACTCCAAAACCTCTGTCTGGAATATGTACACGTATTTGATTTATTCAAAACTAAACAACTGCATTTGACAAGTCAAAAGAAATGTTTATTTGTGGGCCTAACTTAATATTATGTGAATTGCAAGAACTGTCTGTTTTAATGTGATTATTGATGTATATGTCAGATGATTTTTTCTTTGTCCTCCATTTTTCCAGTCAATGTTTTACATGTTGCTATAGGAACTGCTTACATAAATGTACCAGTTCTAAATCAATAGTTGTTTATTGTCATTAACTTCCAAACAGTAATTATTCAAAGCTAATAATTTTTATGGTTCTTGTTAATGGCAATTTTTTTGGTAGAAATTAAAATTTTATTACCAGACCAATGAGCTTATTACGAGACCAATGAGCACTAAGTAATTTTATGTAGTCGGTTTTCTTCCATTGTTTATGATTTGTATATTTTGTTTGAAATTGTTCCCTGAAAAATTGATTTATTATTGATAACGTGTCTTGTCAGGTAATAAGATATGAAATATTTGTACTAATGTCCTTTGTGTTATGACTGTATACTGCCGAGGTTTCTGTGCATTGGACCAAAGGAAAAAGTCATGATTCATGAATGCAAATTTTCTCTCTGGGGAAATAGAATGAGAGATTAAGACATCTCTCATCATTAGTGGCAGTTGGAGTCAGTTGAAACTTTAAAATCAATGCATTTCAAATCCACTATTGAATTTGCGTCATACATTTAGCTCGACTATCTTTACAAAATAGCAGTTGTGGTCTTGTTAGTGTTTCCATGACCACCTCCACAGTCTGGTTAAACAAGACCGAAAAAATACTAACATTTACCTCCCTTTTATAGTCTTTTATTGTAAGAGTGGTGTATAGAGGGTTGCAGCTTGATTCACATAAAACAATACTAATTAAGCAGTGTATAACAGACAAAAATGGATCATAGAAGTTGTAGTGGATTAAGCAGTGTATAACAGACAAAAATGGATCATAGAAGTTGTAGTGGATTAAAAGAAATAGTGAAACGATCAAAGTAATCCGTAAAATACCTCTCACATTGTCGACTTTATGTAGAAAACTATTCAATGGATTTTCACGAACATACTATTTAATGGAGATATTCTTTGAAATATTTTAAACAGAAGATAGTGACCTAAGTATGACCTACCTTGTATCATACCTGTTATACAGACACTTGTTTTCTCAGTTAATTGCAGTGTTTAGGCCAAACAAAAACAAAAAGAGTTTTTTTTTTACTTTATTTTTGTATGTAGTGTGTAGAGCATTGAAGTTACAAACCACATACTTCATGTATCAACTAACCAGTTTACCAAATTTCATATAATTATGCAAAATAAAATCGTTCTACCTAGATTTCTTTTATCACTTGAAGACCCGAAATTGATGCAAAATGTTTCTGCTATGCAGTGACCTTAGAAGTGTTCTAACTATTTAGTAGTGTGTTTTGTGGCGTTATTTGTACGACATCAAACAGACAATTGGTGTTTATAATCATATAGTAAATGTAAGCAATTATGTAGTTTTAAAGAAGGACACTGTTTTCTTTTCTGTTATCTGCAAATGAATTTGTGAGTTGTAAATATTAATATTTAAGTATTTTGGGTGAAATCAAGTTGCAGGTTTCCTTTCTGCTTGGTCCAGGCACCAATGGGATATCAACTCTTTTTATTTGATTATGGAGCTTTAAAGGAAATGAGACTTCTAGTTTGACTATTAAAAGCGTGTTTCATTGTCACATGATAAAGAGTGGTAACACATGTTTGACAGTTGAGCCAAGCATAAATTTCACTCGATATTAGTGCATTGAATTTAGGAACAGTTCTTTAGCAAGCTGCTGTATGGCATAAAACATTTTGCACACTGTTATTAATATAATAAATGTGACTGCATGTTTTTCTGTACTGTGGTTAATTCTTTTTATTGTCAAGGTACTCCAGGTAAGTGATATGCACGAGTCTTGTATTTGAAAAAAAAGCACTATGCTGTTTAATTATTAAATCAGTATGGGTCTCGGAACAATATGTAAAAATGTTTCCTCAATTGTTTTTGCATGTTAATCATGGCTAGGTTCAAATATCCCTTGGACTTTGTTTTCTATACAGGAGTGGTGTTAAACACTAAAAACAAAATGCTTATCGAATTTTGAATAAGGCCAAGGCTAAACTGCATGACTAAATGTTTGGAATGTGTGTGGGTGGACAGAGTTGGTAGTAAATTATTTGTTTTAGGCATTACCGAGTTAAATATTATAACTATTTGTAGCTGTAGGAACATATGTTTATTTACAAAAAATTATTTTACATTGATAAGTTATATATGTTCAAGTATTATTATCTTCAATGATCAATGTTTGACTTACAATATCTTTAAAAATTAGGTGATGTAGGCACCCTATACGTAATGTAAGTGGGAAAACACACAACATTTTCTTCAGCCTTAATACTACTTATACAGAGCAATCTCTCGTAATGCAGACTGAATCAGGTTGTTTTTGTGGTCTGGTATTCTGTCTTAAAAAAAGATAAAGTTTGTTTGTTTAACAACACTTCTAGAAACACATTGATTATTAATCAGCAGTTATTGGATGTCAAACAAACTGTTGTATTGACACTTGGTCACAGAGGAAACCTGCTGCCACCACATAGGTTACTCTTCTTTGAATAACAGCAAAATTGGAGTCTTTTCTGTGCACTTTCCCACAGACAGGATAACACAAACTTATTTTGTCTGTCACAAGTGAGTCTGGTTTAAACAGATTCCACTGTAGTTGTAGTTGAAGTATGAAAGGTTATTGTTCTGATAATTGCATTGATCACTAGACATGTAAAAGTTATTATGTGGGTGTTGTAAATGTGGTGTAAGACTACACTCGATAGAAGCGGATTAATTTGTGGAGGTATTCTACGTATTGATTTCCAATCCAGTGAATGCACTCTTCATGTCAAGTGTCATTTATTTTCTTCAAAATCTTTTGCTTGCATATGTACAACTTTCCTTTGAACTATTTCATGTACAAGAAATTTAAGTATATTATAGGTCATATTCATGTGAATCATGTCAACATATCCCAATTTAAAACATTAACTTTCTATATTCCCTATTTACACTTATGTGACCTTAAATTTTGTAAACAGCAAATCCTTTATATTCTATTTTCCTTTTCAGACAAACTATTATAAGTGTAAGCATGTCCAAGGCCATCCATTAGTCTAGGCCTGTTGGTTATTTCTATCTTAAAAGTACTGTCCCACATTCATGGGGCAATAATACCCATTGTGAATGACAGTTAGCTAGTACACTATGATATTGGTGATCTTCAACTGTCGTTGAACCACTTAGGTACAATTATAAACGGCAACCCTGCACAACTGATGTCTTTGCCCATTTACATTGCTTGATGTTGCCCCTAGTGAAGACTGTTGCTCTCTTTCCCCTTACATGCTTACACACACTACTGGCCTGACTGCTTGAATGGGCTTGTGAGAGAAATGAATAAGCTCCCACACCTTACAGCTGTAGGCCAATAGACGATAGGGATTTGTCCTGAGCTACTCACCGTTGATAGAATTCATTGTCGCAGTTAGTCGTAGCCAGCCTGTTACTATAGCATCTTGTTTGTCTGTCTTGCACTGTCTTCTTCTCTCCTTCACCTTTCATTGGTCTACTTCCTTCTTTGCTTCCTGTTGCTGTCGCCTCGGCAAGGTGAGTGCTTGCTTTACTTGTATGTCTTATTGCTAGGATTGCAAATTAATCTCGGGCTAATAATTACGTAAGCTTAATCTTTGTGGGAATGTCTTTGCATATTAATGTTTTATTGGCGGTTGCATACTCGCAAAGTCATACAATGATCCCCAAATTATCCTCATTGATAGATTAATAATGATTGATTGAATTATCTTCTCTAATCTGTTTGTGTGATTAAATGAGAGGTATTTGTTGACATCTGGCATTGACTATCAAATAGTCATCACAAATTATTATTCATTTTAAGTTAAATACTGTGTAGTGAATTCTGTATGTCATACTTTCATTTGTATTTTCAACTGTATTTCTATACTGCAAAAATAATTTGCAGCTGTTTTGCTCTATACTTGAACTTTCAGTTTGACAATGGGAATACTAGTCCAGTCAGTGATGCATATTATCATAAGAGCACATACATACATACATACATACATACATACATACATACATACATACATACATACATACATACATACATACATACA